>WWET01011214.1:0-15887 GCA_011038615.1 Limnodynastes dumerilii
TACGAGCATGGGAATGCACGCGCACGTGCGTAGGCGTGCCCGAATTCCCGCACTTTTGCGGTTCTTTGTCTCTAACTATATAGCGATTAATATGCGAATATTCGCAAATATGCTTTTAATATTTTCTGTTTCCACATCATAACATGACTGTTTAGTAACACACAGACTGGGTGGGTAAGAGGTCCCTGTTCAATAGCTTACTGTCTACAGGATATTGAGGATTGATACAGGGCAACTGCTATATATCACATATTGGATCTGTCATGGTTGCATGGTAAAAGTGCTCAGTGCTATGTATGACCCAGTCAGGGTAGGATTACGGTTTGTGGGAGCACCTGGGCAATTAAACTTTTGCAGCCCCCTGACGTATAATGGATTTTTTGTTACTCACCATTAAATCCATTTCTCGTAATCATCTGGGGACACTGCAACAATGGGTTAGCAGAGGCACACTGGAGTTAGGCACTTGACAGTTAAAATAATTTTGAGAGAAGCTCCTCCCCTCTCCAACCCCAACTGGACCTCAGTTTTATAATAACAAAGCTCAGGAGAGGAGAAGGAAGAATAAACATATAGAAAAAGAATTTAAAGCCCCAAAAACTACTGAGCATTAGGGAGGGCACGAGAAACAGATTTAATGGTGAGTAACAATAAATCTCATTTTCTCTATCACTCATCTTGGAGGCACTGCATCAATAGGTAATACACCTAAGATGTCTCTATAGGAGGGAACGCTCAGCTGAAGATGGATTTAACACTTTTCTTACAAAGGAAGCATCCTGAGAAGCAAAACCCTGAAACCTATAACATTTTGTAAAAGTGTGGATGGAGGACCAGCCAGCCACCCAACTCAGCTGCTGTACCAAAACCCCCTTGCCACCTATGGCGCACTGACCGACCTGGTCCCTGTAAGCCTGTTGAATTTTGAGCTGAATCCATCTGGCTATATACTGTTTGGTATCCAGCCATCCCCATTTATGAGCTTCGTAAAGGACTAACAGGGAGTCAGTTTTTCTAATCTGAGCCGTTCTATCCACATAAATCCTCAAGGCTCCAACAACATCTAAAGAAATTCTATTGTCCCAGACACCTGAAGAAGAACCTGACAAAGGAAGGAAAGCTGGAAGAAGTATCTCCCAAGATTTTGGGAAGTTGGAAACCACTTTTGGTTAAAAAAAAAGGAATAGTACGAAGAACCGTTCTATCGTGATGGAATATAAGAAAAGTAGATCTACAGGATAACGCCCTCAATTCCCAAAAAAATGCCAGAAGAAAAGTAAACTTCAAAGAGAGAAATCTCAATTGAACAGACTCCAAGTGCTCAAATGGATGACACTGTAGAGCCAAAAGTACCAAAATAAGATCCCAAGGGGATAAAGGGGGCACAAACTGGGGCTGGATATGAAGGACCACTTGCAAAAAGGTCTGGATTTCCAGAAGAAGAGCCAATTTATGCTGAAAGTAAACTGAAAGAGCAGAAACTTGCACCTTAAGCAATCCTAAGCGAAAAGACAAGGTATTGAGACCATTCTGTTTACACCAACCAATGTGAGTACGCCAAACCCTATGGTATATTTTAGCAGACACAGGTTTGCGGGCTCTGAGTATGGTTTGAATAATAGATTCAGACAAACCTCTAGATCTTATGAATTGAGATTCAAGAGCTACAACATCAAATTCAATTGTTGTAGGTTTTGGTGTAGGAACATGCCCTAGGAAAGACGGCCCTGACGAAGAGGAAGTTTCCAGCCGGGATCGACTGCCAGCCTGAGAATGTCCACGTATCAAGACCTTCCTGGCCAATTGGGAACTACTAGGATTAGTGTCACTTCTTGCTGCTTTACTCTTTTTAGAAACCTTAGCAACATTGCAAAGGGAGGGAAGTCATAGGCCAGCTGACTGATCCACAGGGCTGACATTGCATCCACAAACACTGCTTGAGGATCTTGGAATCTGGAACAGAACCGAGGTACCTTGTGATTGTGGCAAGACGTCATCAAGTCTAGATCTGGCAAAGCCTATCTCCTGTACAGTTGTAGAAAACACTAAATAAAACTTAGAATAAAATAGCACCTTTCTACTCAGCTGCTACTCACACAAGGAAAGGGAATACCACCAATTTCCCTAAAAACTGGAAATAGATCAAATTGTGAGTGCACTATACACAATCCATAAAACTATATACAACTCTTGTAAACCAAAAGTCCCAATTACAAAGTGAAAAACATATTTAAAATATTTTTAACACTCATAAAAATTATACCTATTAAATCAAAATTAATAAATATAAATAAAACTTTCAGTGATATATATTGCAAAAAGCATCAATCTGAATAAATATAAAGTGCAGAAGAAAATATAAATCATGTATCAGTGAAGCATTCAAAATCATCAGTCTGAATAACTTAATAAATCCAATATATAATTAATTATTTTTAAACTGGACTTAAGACAATACTAAATCTCACCCAAAATACCAATAGATAGAGTGTTACAAGTATAAAGTTATTTTGAAAAGTGCAAATCAATAGAAGGCCCTTTCAAAGGAAGATTATATAGTTTAAAGTGAAAAAATCCTAACTGTTATGGATCTTAAATTAATTAAATAAAAGTAAAGTAACAAAAAAGGATACTTTTAAATAAATTTAACACAAAAGGGTCTACTGCATCAAGTGCCAAGCAATTGTTTCAGTTCTAGGTGCTAAACACTACTCCTTAAAACAACACAAGAGGATGAAGAGAAAAAAGACAGGAGCTTGGTGTGCACACTAAGCTCCTGTCTTTTTTCTCTTCATCCTCTTGTACTTTAAAATAAATACAAAAGAAACAATTCCCACCTCCTCAAATATGAAGTTAATGGATACAAAGTGATAAACAAAATAATAACCTAAATGGTGACTCCTTGTGTAGAGAAAATTCACTTGAAAAATAGTAAAAATGAATAAATAAATGAATCACAACAAACGTGTTAAAATAAATAATTGAGACAATATTCAAAATGCTAATTCCGCTTTTAAACATGAAAAACAGTGAGGTCTTAAAACGGCAATGAATAAATAGCAATGTAGAGTCTATAAAGTTCAATTACCGTTGATACGATATCCAGCTTTAAAAACGTCCTATATGTTAACTCTGTGTTCAGCACTCACCATTTGATGATATCTACAAAGGGGGTTGTAAAGAAGTCTTCAGGATCAGAAATAATCTGGAATAGTTAATAGTTTCATTGAAGAAACTCTCGAGGACCAGATCACTACACGGAGAGTTTGCTTCAATTAACACTGTCTTCAAATTTCCCTGTGAAGGAACAGGATACCTGCCCCGTTCTCCCCTCGGTCCCACCTAAGAGGGATAGAATAGACAGAGTATACAAAATGTATAAATCAAAAATTATTTATTAACCAAATCACATACACATAATTTAAAACAAGTCAGGGACAAAACCGCCAGCTACCCACCATAAGCAAGACCCTCCGTTTAACAGATGGGATAAACAGAGAGCGGTGCCACAGACAGAAAGCAGAGCAACAGTTTCACACACACACCCCAAATGAAAGCATTTCAGTCATACAGACCTATCAGTAATCTGCTGCATGCTGATATTTACAGTCTACTTATATATAGCTGGCCGTCAGATCACTGATGCGTTTATATGCTGCCAGCATTTTAGTCAAAGAGGCTTAAAGAGTGCACCTTGTTCACTTCAGGGATAGCACCACCTTACATTAGTGAGGTGGCAAAACCTATGCCGGATTCATAAGTCCAATGAGAAATCACCATATTAACATTAGATAAGCAGTTTAAATCAACTGCTTATAGCATAGCATATCTCTTTTTGCAGCTCTTGTCCTCCTCCTCTCTTGTTTATTTAAGCCATTTTGGCCTGAGGAAAAACATCTGGAGGAAACCCAGAAAAGCACATGGGAATACATGCAAATAAAGCACACGCAAAGCCCTTCCTGGAATAAAAACCATGTCATCAAGACAATTAGGTCGCAAAGCTAGAACCTGTGTCCAATGGGTAATCAATGCTGATCATACTTATCAATTAAGACTTTCATCATGGATCTCTCTATCTCCAAATAAGAGAAGATAGTTCTCTCTTTAACCAGTTTGCCTGCAATGCTTGCACTTTACATTTCCTATTCTAGTAGCGGCTGTGTCTAACAGGGCGCCGAGTCTAATTAGGGCCTGGTCTTCACTACAGCCCCTGATAGTGGAGATAGGCTGGGCTGCAGGACACCTAGCAGTTTGTGGCCTGGGAGAAAAAGGAAGAAACAAAGCAAGAACAAGCAAAGGAGATGAGACAAGCACAAGGAAAGCAACAGCGGGACTAGGAAGAGCTAGAAGGTGCAGACGAACAGCACAAAACACAGCCAAGTACAGAATGGGTGCTCACACAGATGACACACACTAGGGGTGTCCATGCATACTCACTGGGCGGAAAAGGCACAGCAGGGAACATAAGGTTGAAGAGCTGGAGAACACTGGGAAAGAGAGAGAGAGAGAAAGAGTCAGGATACTCAGAAACCCAAAAATAATAAGCACAAGGCAAGAGCACTAGACAGAGCAAGTCACAGGCAGAGATGACCTTACACTATAACCGGCAGTAGATGAATGTACCTGCCAGGACTATAAAGGAGCAGCTAGCCAGAGATTGGTTGGCAGATTCCCGCCTACGTGCTAAACACAGCAATAGAGTCCCAAAAAAGTTTTAAAAGTAAGAATTCACTATATTCAATGGGCTGGCAACCAAGTGAATTTTTTTAAAACATGAACTATTTATTTCCACACAACAGTATAATAACAATATACATATATAAAAACAAGCAAAAGTATCAAGATATCTCAATATATAAAAGTGTGCTACTGAGTACTCCAGATATATAATTTTTGTAGTCAGATATGTGGCTGTTGAGACATACGGTATAGCAAGCTGTAAGTGGTATCCACTCCTTATTGCAGAAAGATATATGGGAGAAGTTTATCCGGAATAGCAACTATGTTGCAGTTCGTTTATAGACAACTTTGTACTGTTGTAAAGTTAGTCCGTAAGCACAGATAAGTGAGATAGCTGAGAGCAGTCAAATATGGACGAGGTTATTACCTTTGCAGGTTCTCCCTCCTGGCGGTACCTAATGATGGTAGGCGGCGCCGCTCTGATGGTATGCTCTCTCGGTCTCCGTTATAATAAGGCAACTTCCCACTCTTTCATCAGTGGTAATGGAGAAGTTCTCCAAACTATCTCCATGTGTTTCAATAAACAGCCGCGGGCTAGATGTTCATGCACCGCGGAATAGATCGTACATGTGGGTTGGAGTTTCCACCACATGTGGGTTGTACTTTGGTGCATCTCCCTTTCTTGACTACATATAGGAGGTTTTAGCAGAATATCCTCCCACACAGCTGAGTCAATACACACCTGGTGTTCTCTCCCTCCTTGTTTCTAGATTCCCGCCTATGACTCTGATTGGCTAAGTGACTTGACAGCAGCCAGAAGGTCATATAAGTCAGGGAAGAAGGGCACGCCCACTATTAGCAGCAGCTGCTTGCAACAGACAAGTGCAGGCCATGCAAAGTGCAATGGCCTGCAGGGAATGATTCACACAGTGGAAATGGAACAAAACAGCAAGGAAAAGTTTCAGAGAAGGTAAGAACTTACATGTCGCCATGATTAGTGTGGCAGTATGTAACGATGTGAGCTGTGTGCAGGTTGTCTCAGCTGGTGCTTATGATCACCCCTTAAAGAAATGCTTTTCTAAGCTCATCTTGACTTGGATTTCAATGTTTCAAGTCTTTACTGTGACTCTTTTCCATACAATTTGGTGCCTACACTCCTAGATCTTTATTCTCATCATTTGTATCCTGGACATTAGCAAGCTTCTGGAATTTTTATGATGGTTATGCTTTTATTTATACAGATTTGATTACCTTGTGCAAGAAATCATGTTGCTCTGCCACCAGTCATTGGCGTACACACCTTATCTAGCAGATCAGTATATATATATCTGCAGTGTCCTTGTTATAGTCCATGTTATATTATTGAGCAATAAATGACTAGTGAGGGTTCTCCTTGCTGGCTGGTATGAAATATAGACAGGTCATAATGTAGACAGTTGAGTATTATGGGGTAGATCCAGAACTATGTTTGCCGTACGTTTATTCGCGGAGCATATTTTCGTGCGCGTAAATTCGTTACACTCCCCTCAGCACACCCCTTGCACGGACGTATCTTGTCAAGATACGCTTTCCAAACCCTACCTTACTTTTTCCAACGTAACCGCAGTCATACGCACACGTACGTATGGGCTAGACGAATTTACGCATGCCCATACTGTACACTTTAAATACAACCCCCTGTCTACTTCACATATTTCAGACGTAAAATTGGCACGCCCACACGTAAGTATTTACGTGACACATACGTGAATGGCCCATACGTTCACAATTACGCTACGCTATTGAGCGTATTTTCTATGGTGCGCATGCGCAGTACTTACAAATACACGATTTTATGTCTCCACCACGCGTAATTTCGCTCCGTAGCGTTGTTCTGGATCAGGCCCTATGTTAGTATTTGTTTGTAACATCTGTAATATAATGCAGACGGCTTGTGCAGGAACAATCAGCTCCTTTTACCTTTCATCTCACATGTTATTTCGGGATCATCACCACCTTTAATCTTTCCTAGTAGAGATTGTGATACATACATTGGTACGAGACTAGTTCTTACCTGTTTTGTACTGCAAGTGTTTTTAAGTATGATGTCTTTTATTGTTTTTTATTATGCGTAATAAACTATTCATTTTCTAAGTAGTGTATGTTTACATATTTCCCCCACACTCTCCTTTGGAGCTGTAAAAAGGGACCCCTCTTTAAGGAGAAAAGACATCCACAAAAAGAGGGAGAGTGAATGAATAAGAGACCTTTATTCTTGGATCTGTGGAGTTACAGTTTTGTTGATTAACTGCTTATAAAGACTAGACAAGTATATTAATCACACTGGAACCACAAACTTGGGAAAAACTGTAAGACATTTAGGAAGCTAAAACTGTGATTATTACACTTTAAGGTTATAATTTCTTTGGGTTTTATATTCACTTATCTGAAAGTATTTTTTATTCAATGTTGTTGTTTTTATTCTCCATTCTATCTTTATTTGGTTATATTTTATGCATTTTAGTGTTCATTAATGCTTTTTTAAACATTAGTATTATTAGTATTAGCTAGTATTATTTTAAAGATATAGCTGTATCTTTTTTGTGCTAGTTGCTGCTTTTTTTTATAGATAGGGGGTGCTATCATATCCATAATTTTTTTTTAGGCTTGTAAAAAAAGCTTCAGAAATGTAAGAATATAAATGTAATATATACCGTTTTTTCCCGATAATAAGACAGGGTCTTAGTTTTTTTTCTTCAAAAAGGCACTAGGGCTTATTTTCAGGGTAGGGCTTATTTATCAATTTTTTTGTTTATTTATCCCCTCTTGTATTTAGGTTAGCAGTGAAGCACGCTGTAGGTTTTTTTTTTTGGTATAGGGGAGATGAAGTTTGGTGATGGGTCTGTGGTTGAGTTAGACAGACAGGACGCACTGCACGTGACTGGGGCTTATTTTCAGGGTAGGGCTTATATTTCAGGAAATATGAAAAATCAAGGTAGGGCTTATTTTATGACTAGGTCTTATTTTTGGGGAAACAGGGTATGTAATACTAACATAATACTCAACTGTCAACATTTTTACCTGTCAGTAATTTGACCTGTTGCCATTTTGACTGTCGACATAAAAAGCAGCAACACTATAGACTTATTGGTCTACTTGTTTCATGATAACATTTTATTACTATTATTTTTATTACTTGTCAGATCAATTTTTTACACATTTTCTTCTAATGAGGATTTCTAATCATGAGCATTGTTATGGCATGGCATGGCACTACTGGGCCTAAGTTACTTGGTTAATATGAAAGCTATTCACTTATGGTATACAGTTTTGCTCATGACTTGAGCATTGTTGAAGCAAGTCATTAGTTTCCTATTTTACATTGGGTGCTAATATTTCTAGCAAGGACTTGACCTTTTCATTGCTACATGGCATCACACTAATGTAGCATACAAACCAGACTATTCTCCCCACCTCCGGTCCCACTTTGCCATGTCTGCAGGCATGAATCTCCACTTGGAGGGCGCACTCACACAATAGTTCCTATTGGTGCCCTGGCTGCTAGGCTACAGCTAATAGGGTTCAAGGACATGAAGACTGCTGACCAATCAGGGGTCAGCAGCTTCTATTTAAGACACGGTAGCATTACTCCATGATGACAGTAATAGCATTAAGGCTCTCCTGTGCTCACTTTCATTCTCTGTGCATTTTGTATATATTCTTGGTGCTTCCTGAGTGTGCTCTTGTTTCTTCTGGTAATTCCATTTGTTCTTCCCTTGCCTGCCACCAGCTCTTCCCTTGTTCCTTACTCCTGGTATATTCCTTCCCTGTTGTGGAAGTACTGAGTGAATACCATATAGTCTATATTTCCCAGTGTTTTTATCCAACTATACTCTGGTAGCTTTTTCATGTGTCCTTCCCTCACTGTGATTCTTACCATCTTGTTCATTGTGACTCTGGACCCTCTGTACAGTCAGAATCTTATGTGTCAGGAAACCTGTACTTAGTTTCACATTCCATCTTCATTGCTTCGGGAGTGGTCTCCAAGGGCTATGCCCTGCTAAAAGTCTGCAGTCTCACCCATAACACTCATATTTACTTATCTTTTGTAAATAGAACACTGCAAAAGAATAATTTGGTTTGGCTTATTTTTCTTTTTGAATGGCTGTATTTCACAGCCACTCCTTTGAGATTTTGATATTCATGCTCTGAGTGTAGCGGCAGCAAGGATCTGATGTATCCAGTCTTCCATGTGTGTGAAGAGAAACCAGTCCCCTCACACAGACGTATTTAAAATGGGCACAACGTGAAAGTCTTGATAGGACATAAGGACTGAAAAACAACCTTACTGTAAACTGAACATACTTCAACTTTCCCATCTAATGTACATGCTGTATGCTTCTGGCCCCGCTGTCAGAAAAACTTCCAGTACTGAAGTATGTATAATTTTTCCGCAACTTGTGAGTGGTAAAAGAGCATTTTGCAGAAGAATGGATCTGGTATATAGGGGTCTATTTACAAACTTCATTTTCATGTGATATGCCCATTTTCATATGAAAATGGGCATTATCACATAAAAATGGGCATTATCACATGAAAATTAAGGTTTAAATAATTACAAATCATGGATCGTCATAGAAAATAGTAGTTTCCATAATGACCCATTTAAATATCAGGGTTTTCCACCGGCCAGTTCTTTTTTAGAGCAGGCCGGCGGTTCATAATATTTATGAAATGTTGGAGCGGAGTTTTACACTCCACTCCCGGCTGAACACTAACGCCAGCTCAGGCTGGCTTTAGTGCAGCGATGTCCTCATATTACCCCCTTTTCCTCCCCCTAATAGCTGTTATTAGGGGTAGTAAAAGGGGGGCATGTATGGTGAGGCTGCTGGGATATACCTAAGTGTGGAAATGTAAAAGAAAAAAATGTTTCGTGGTTTTGAAAAATAATTAAATAAATAAATTTTAAAATATGAATTACAATAAAAAAATTAAGAAAAAAGAAAAACACGTCCAACTCTGAAGATTTCAGACTTCCGATATGAAGATACTGTGCATGCGTAGTGTTTTTCATGCCAGGTCTCCAGCGATGAGCCCAGAGATCATCACGGGACCTCGCCAGAGGGGTAAGTGTTAGTAAATTTAATGAATGAAGCTGCCAGCCTCACTGCGAGCCGAAGCGAGCCTGGAACAGATTCATTCATTTGAAAATGTAAAGGTATGTAAATAGACCCAATAGTGTTTTAGCACTGTGAGCATCCAGAAAGGATACAGTACCTTCCAGGGAATTTCAGAAGTGGAACAAGTACAGTAAGGGGTGTTTACATAAACAATGTCCTATGCTCATATTATAAACACACGCTATATGAAAGCTCGGCGGGCTTTAACAATTTGTATAACTGAGAATATGAAAATAACTTTTAATTTGAGTCTAGTCACAATCCTTGTGATCCCAACAGTTCCATCTGTATCTGAATTGCCTTTTTCCTTCTACAGTATTTCCTACCATCACTCAAAATATTTTCCTGGCTTATAAGCCTCTTCTCCAAGTGTGTTTGTCTTTAGGGTGAGGGCCTCATTAAGCATTGTCAAGAGGGCATAGGTAAACAAATGTTATGGATGTTTGAATCCTCATTTTTAATACAATCTCTAGAATATCATACACAGTTAATAAAGCATTATCAGGGCTGGATGACACTACACACAAAGCTGACCTTTAGATATGTTTTTGAGCTAAATCACATGTTATGAGTAGGCTTCATGACACAATATGTCAGATGTAATTTCATCTCCTAACCAAAACATGTACTATACACAAACACTTTAATTGCGACCATATTTACAAATGCTTCAAGTTTATAAATGATCAAAAATGTGAAAATCAAAGCTACAGAGAAAATTTTATTAATAAATTAATAGTAGAAAATAATGAAAATGGATGTTCAAAAAACAATATATGTTAAGTAAAAAGCGTCTTATCTGAGTAAATATTTGATGCCATCTTTGCAATTTCTTTGAAATAATTTTGCAGGAGTTTCTTAAATTTTAAAGAGACTGCAAAGTAAAATCACCTGCTTGTCAAGCCAATGTATTTTAGGTAATTTCATATTTATTGATTTTAAATAGAGATGAGCACCAACCCCCATGTTTTGGTTTTGGTTCTAAATCTTTGTTGTGTTTTGGTTTTGTAAAAAAAAAAAATTTTATGTTTTGGTTCTGTATTTTTTTTTAATTGCTAAAAAAAATGCTAAAATCAAGAATTTTTTTGGGTATTTTTGCTCCTAAAGCATTATTTATATGAATAAACTAACTAAGGCTGATGCATGCCATCCACCACACAACAATCACACCAAAAAAGACACGGACAACTTTAAATGCGGTTTAAAAGGGGGCAATAGGTTTATTGAAATAAACAACAACCCTGATCTATTAATTGAAATTGATTATTGATTATTTGACTATAAAATTTAGGGTTGAGACAAGGTGGCCATAGCAGGTGTGTGTCACCTCTGGAACTTAACAGGACAACTGAATGTCAAACAACAGGCGCATCCCCCCTCCCCCCAACCCCGTTCCCCTGGCTCCACTACTTCAAATTGCACACCTCATCAATCTGGAGGAGGCAGACCAAGACCCCCCGTCGCAGGTCGGGCAGGCTGGCGTTACCAGAAGGGTGCGCCTCTACTCAGAGATATTTCTCCCCACATCTTTTTGCGCCAAACTGAAATGGTGACACCACACCTCTACCGCCCAAGCGAAGGTATCCTCAAATACCTACGCCCGCCACCTAGCAACCCTGTAGCACCCCAAAAATATTTTGTATAAAAAACATATTACCCTTGTCCGACAGGTGCCCACCATCCTGTCGAAATAATGATTCATTCGTAAAAGAAATTTGTGGATGTGCCACTACTCGGCCTCCCAAAGAAAGCACCAACTTGCTTATTGACTTATTAATGTATTTGCGTGCCCCGTCCAATTTCTTAATTGATCCTACTCTAATGGAACGCCGTGGGATCATGTGAGACCAAATTAACAACAAATCAGGAAAATTGGAGTGTATGTTTTTAAAATCTCTTTTCATACTCAACTCCAACTCACAAGAAGTGATGACCCCCAAGTCATTTCCCCCCCAAATGAACCACCAAACCTTGTGGCAAACCACATTTTTGAACCCTTTTAACGAAAAATGTGTAAAACGACTCAAAACGCATACCCCGAAAGCCTAACCATTCAATCTTCCACCCGACTGGTAAAACTAACCCTGTCCCGCTATCCATAAACCTACCCGCCCAAAATATAAATGAGTGCCCCACGATCCAAATCTTGCGAACCTGGGGCACTTGTCCTGTAATACAAAATATTTAACATTGTCAAAACTTATACTAACCACTTACCAACTAACCCACACACCTGCACATACATACCAAGACAAATGGAAAAAACACAAGGGAAGGGAAGCAGCAAGCAGTGCCAACTCAAGTCTCCGTAAGGGGAACAACTCCTGAAAAACCCCCAAAGTCCCTGAGAAGCCAATGTGGAGACCTTACTAAAGGGGAAAAATGCAGGAGAAAACCCTTTCGTAGTTTAAATTGGCCTTGCTTAACTGCACTAACAACTTACCTAACCTGAGAAAAAATTTAATAACATAAACAATATCCCCACATTAATAATCAACACCTAAATTCTTTAATCCTGTAAACCTTCAACCCGAATGTATTTGCGGAAGGCCGCAGATTTCCATCTGCCCATACTCATAATTTGGTCTGCGGACCTGCCCTCCAAGGCCGCAGAAGTTGCCGCCCCTATCCTAAAAGAGTGCGAGCTATAGGAGGTGGGATCCAGGCCTAGTTTTCTAACGCACATCTTTAGGACCGAAATAAATTGATATTTAGTAAGGGGAAAGGAGTCCCTGTGAGCTAACCAATTAGACCCACCCGGGTGACCCCCGCTCAAATAAAGCCCCGCTAGATGAACAGGACAGATGTCGAGAATCTCATGTTTATTAAGCACAACCCATCTACCTCTTTCCAACTGGTCGGTCTTTGACTTATGGATCTTGCAAGAGATCGATGAATCGGAGACCGTAACATTTTTTCTCAACAAACCAGATCCTTTAGCATATTTACCCCCCGCTACAAGTTCTGATACCCTAAAGGCACCAAAGAACGCAAAAGCAAAAGCTAACCTAAACAATTTAGTCTCAAATTCATCAAAGGCTACGCTCCCCACCGTTTGAATAATTTGTCTTAACAAATCTAAAGTAATGGGCTTACGTTTATCTTCCGGCTGAGCCCTACTACGCGCCCAGCCTTTTAAAATCCTAGCAATAAAAAACCCCTTAGTGAAATCTGGAAGGCCGTAAAATTTATTAAAGAAGGACACTCCCGCTAGCACTGAAACCATAGATGATTTGGTCCTACCCACCTGGAATTCCCTCCATAACCACTGCAGGAGCAAATCTCTATCTGACTTACCTTTGCTAACCTTACTCCTCTTATATGAGACCCATTGATCCCACGCACTCCGATAGGACCGCAACGTACTAGGAGCCATGGAGCCAGACACCAAAGCTTCTAAGCCGGCTGCACAATCTGCCATAGATGAGAAGGGCAGGACAAGCCTTCATCACTGGCATTTGGCACCAACTCCCTAAATTTTGTCCAATTAAATCTGGACAGCGCATCCGCAAGTACATTTTCAACCCCAGGAACATGCTTCGCTTTGAAAGATATATAAAATTTTAAACACTGCAAAACCAAATGTCTCAATAATGTGACTGCTGGAGGGGAAGAGGCCCTCTGACTGTTGATGGCTTGGACCACTCCCAGATTGTCGCACCAAAAAATGATGCTACTGTCTTTTAACAAAACCGCCCAAAGATCGACGGCCACGACAATCGGGAAGAGTTCCAAGACCAACAAATTCTTAGTAATCCCGAGCTCACCCCATTTCGAAGGCCATGGCGCCGCACACCATGCCCCCCGAAAATAAGCTCCAAAACCTTTTGACCCCGCGGCATCCGTGAACAATTCCAATTCTACATTCGATGCCGCTACCGAAGGCCAAATGCGCACGCCGTTAAATGACTCTATAAACCTTAACCACACATCTATGTCATCCCGAAGCTCACCCCAAAAATGAACAAAATGATGCGACAGCCTAACTCCCGCCATTGCCCTCTCTATTCTACGGCAGAAAATTTTGCCCATAGGGATCACCCTACATGCAAAATTTAGCAAACCTAAAAGAGATTGTACCTTCTTCAGAATAACTCTCTTCCTGCCGCGCAGCTCTAACAATAAGTCCCTAATTTTCTGAATTTTTTCCGCCGGGAGCCTACAAGAACCTTCCACGGTATCAATTTCAATGCCCAAATAGGATAAACAAGTGGAAGGTAATGGGCAATACCAGTATGATGACATCCTACCTCTAAACACCAATGCAAGAAAGAGCTAAATTTTTCGAACAGGGCACAAGAAATGGAACAACCCATAGGCAGAGCTCTATCAACAAAATAACCTTCCGGCAATTTAAAACCCATGTACTTGAATGAATCAGGATGCAAAGGCAATAACCTAAACGCTGACTCAATATCAAGCTTTGCCAACAGAGCCCCTTTGCCACAGGATTGCACCATCGCCAACGTCCCCTCGAATAACTGATAAGAAACAGAGCAAGCCGCCGGATCAATCGCATCATTCACGGACCCGCCCTCGGGATGAGACAGATGTTGTATCAAACAAAATTTTCCCGGAACCTTTTTCGGAACCACCCCCACAGGAGAAATTGTAAGACCTGCAAGAGGAGGATGCGAAAAAGGCCCTGACATCCTATCCATTTTAACTTCTTTTAACACTTTATCTAATACAACACTATGTAACTGCCTGGCCGATTTAAGATTCCTAGTACAACCAGTGATAACTGACAACTGAGACTGTGGGAAAGAAGGAGGGAAAAAACTTTGTCCAAAATATGGCCACATATTTCCCTGGAAAATAGGAGGGGGAAAAGGCCACTGAGAAGATGAAGCATATGCCGGAGAAGGAGATGGCTGAGAGAACAATGACGGAGATGGTATGGGGACAGAGGAAGCCGCAACTGGACCAGGAGCGTAAACTGGTGCACTGGGAGCAGGCAAGGGGGTGTCCGGAATCATATGAATACCCTGTGAACTGCCAGACACACCTCCCCCAATAGCCTCCCCGTGAGGAGTATCCAAAGCTGCTGCAGCACCTGTATCCAGAGAGCCCACCGCAGGCTGACCAGCCACCTCCACACTGTTTTCAGCCCCAGAGGCCCTAACAACAGAAGCTGGCACAACAGAGTCAGGAAATGGAATAAAGTCATCCGCAGCAAAGTCCATATCAGACATGCTGCTCTCACTGCAGTATTCATACCTGGCATCCTCATGTCAACCAGCAGCTCTCCCCCCGCGATGTGAAAAATGGGCCTTCTCCCTGGATGTCCTGCCGTGGGAGCCACTTTGTCTCCTAGTTGCCCCTGCTTCCAGGACCCTCCGTTGAGAAGTCCCAGCCACCGGAGCACCGGAACATGCGTTAACACTGCGGCGCCCCCCTCGGCCCCTCCGGACCGTGGGGGCCGCCATGTTAACTCTCTCTACCTCTGGCGCACGCTGAGTGACGTCAGCGACGCCGGAAGAACGCACTAAGGAGCGTGTGCGCGCGCCACTGCCAGCAGGAGGAGCTGCGACGCGCACGCTCCCCCTCTGCGGCGCGACGCTCAGACAAGGGGCTCTCCTCTCCCGCGGCCATGGAAACAGGCCCCACACCCCTAAAGCGACGGGGAGCAACGCGCTGGCGAACAGGGCGATGCATTCCAGGTAAGAACAAAAACCCTACCTACAGAAAAGAAATATTAAAAGGGGAAAAAAGAGAGAGGGAGACAGAAAGAAAGACAAACAGACAGAGAATGGGAAAAAGAAAGCAAAAACAGAAAAAAAAAAAAAAACTAAAGCAGACAGATAGGAAAATTATATGCAGATAAAATTAATAAATACTACAATACAACACAAGCTATCACTGCCTACACAACACAATGCTAAGACCACTATCAGGAAACAATGAGAGATACTCAGCCTTCCCAAAACGAAGATCAAAGCAAGAGACCCCACCCAGACCTTATCTTATAAAACAACTGTCACATGACCTAACCCCACCCCTCCCTATCTCCCCAGTGTCACGTGCGGTAGCCTCCGCCGTGCCTCT
>WWET01011219.1:3425-13757 GCA_011038615.1 Limnodynastes dumerilii
CCTCCCACTTCTACCTAATCCCTCCCCGAGGCGGCATTACGCCACCTCTCTCTACTTAAAATACTCTGTGCGGTCTTTAAAGACCTAACTGGTACATAGATTGCGAAAATGACCCACTACACATCCGTAGTAGGTCCTTTAATAAGGATACACACTTAGAAGCACAGTGTTCCAGGTGAGGGCGTACCGATGATAAAGGGGCATCACTACTTCTCTCTCTCTGCTACTAATTCCTCTCCCAATGCAACCAAGCATCTGACTTGCCTTTCTCATTGCTTTGTTACATTGCTTGGCTGCCTTTATATTATATTGTGACTCCTAGATCCCTTTCCTCCTCAGTAGTTTTTAATGTAAGATTTTAATAAATGCAGAGTTGCCCATGAAACATGTGTACGCAATGTCATGTGATGATGAGTTGCAGTGTTCTGGTTATGCAGCAGCTTATGTTCAGAGGGAGGAATGGGCCATTCTTGCACGGGCTCGGGACATGTGTGTGCAAGTTACATGCCGCGTTCAGCTGAGAAAAGCACAATTCTAATACTTCTAAGCATGTAAACTCGCATCCGCCCCACCTTGGTGCAGTTATGTCCACCTACATTAGGGATGGTTGTCTGGATCCTGAACTCCGGCCGACAGGGGACTTGCGCAAGTCAGTAAGTTACGTACGTTAGTACTTGGGCAGAAGGGGTTGATCCTTCATTTACGCTGGTCGCATTCCGCCCATACAGGTGGGGATAGCCATGTAAATGAGAGGACGGGACCTAGTTATAATACTTAAGGTAGAAATTAAGGTAAGATTTCCTACCGACAACATGGAGTGCAGGGGGTGTGCAGGGGGCGTGCAGGGGGCGTGCAGGGGGAGTGCAGGGGGATGCCGCGCCGCAGTTGCGGAGAGTTAGGTGAGAGGAGTTTATTCTCTCTTTTCCTGGAGGGGGGGGCGCATTTGGGCTAGTTACGCCCCTGGTTGGGAAGGGATACTTTGACCAATAACTCCCACCTCTATATTGTAGAGAATACAGAATGGAAGTTATTCAGATCAATTTATCAGTTAATGCAAACAGATGCAGGAAAGGCCGGGGGATGATCTGCTAGCAACAGAAACAAATCAGCAGCAACACAGCCATTAACTGGTAACAGACAATACCAGGCCTGTGGCACTCCAGGTGGTGTGAAACTACGAGTCCCAGCATGTTTTAACTGCATAGACATAGCTGATACCTGACAAAGCATGCTGGGACTCATAGTTTCATGACACCTGGAGAGCCACAGGTTGGCCAGGCCTGAACTATACCATTCTATCTGTAATATAAAAAGCAGAAATGTCCATTACGCATATTTGCAAATACAGTGCATCCGGAAAGTATTCACAGCGCTTCACTTTTTCCACATTTTGGAAAAACGTCCATCGCCCATAATACGTCCGTCAGATGCCGAATATAGCTACTGCGCATGCATAGTAACTAATTTACGTAATCTACGTATTGTTTCATTACGTAGATTGCGTATATGCGGTCTTAAAGACCGCTTATGTGCAATTTTCCCTAATTTTTACCTCAAAAATTCTCCACACAATACCCCATAATGATAACATGAAAAAGGTTTTTGGAGAAAACTAAGAAATCACATGTACATAAGTATTTAAAGCCTTTGCCATGAAGCTCAAAATTGAGCTCAGATGCATCCTGTTTCCACTGATCATCCTTGAGATGTTCCTACAGCTTAATTGGAGTCCACCTGTGGTAAACTCTGTTGATTGGACATGATTTGAAAAGGCACACACCTGTCTATATAAGGTCCCACACTTGACAGTGCATGTCAGAGCACAAACCAAGCATGAAGTCAAAGGAATTGTCTGTAGACCTCCAAGAAAGGGTTTGCCCACAGGCTCCACAAGCACCTCCAGACCTTTCAGCTTTCAAGAGGGTGCCCACCTCAAGGAGGAGCACAAGTTTGTGTTATGGAGTAAGCTCCAGGGACTGATATATACTATTCTGGATAAACCCATTGCAGTAAGTCGTCCTTCACAAAGCTGTTTCAAACCCTGCAAGGTCTGTTGTATGGGTTTTTGTACCCACAAAGTCCTCCAAAATCCAGGTCCCTTTTGTCGGAACTGTTCTTGGTCCAAGCATGGTTCATTTCCTGATCACTGGGCCATGTTGCAGTCCACCATCCACACCATCCCAATGACTGGAATGGGAAGGTTATTGGCTTCTGTGTGTTGGATCCACGACTATGCATTGGCTGTCTACAAGTGAGGGTAGTCTCTATGGAATCAGTGTCAATCACGCAATGTTGTTTCACTTTAGCTAGTTCAGCCCCCTCTCCTAGTCCACTTTTCTCTCCCCTGCATCAACCCTGAGACTGCGAGGGAGTTTAGTTTAAAGGACACCAATTCCTGGGACTCTTCTCCAGACAATTCCAGATTAGGACGTCCGCAGGTCAAACAGCATGGTTCATCCCGTTCCCACCGTGGAGCTACCTCAGCACCAAGACTTCCTTCCTTTATTTGCTGCACCTCTTTCCGTAGCTTTGCATGTCCTCCTGCACAAGAGCTAGGAGGTTTTTAAGGTCCTTCACACATTCGTCTAATGTGTGTCCTCTATCAGATGGTGCCTCTACTGCTTGCCGAGCTAGTCGGACTCTCTAGCACCAGATCCCATGTCAATTTTCTTGTCCAACGACATCCAGCCAACTATGCCAAAATGTAAAATGGCCTATGAGGGAAGGAACACATGGTCCACTTAACACAAGGTTGTCCTCACCTCCAGTCTCCTGGACATCTCCAAAAACCCCAGCCAGACTCTCTCTATTCACCCTGCAATGAAAAACAAATGAGTGCATGGCCACCAGGAACCAATCCAAGGGGAGAGAAATGTCTGAAGCCTCTCTCTGATTGGAGGGTTTCTTGTTTATACTATGGCCTGGGACATGAGAAGTGATAATAGATTGCACCAGACCATATACGTTTGGGGCCTACCTTTCCCACCTTTGTAGGGTGGGGCCCTTAAGACTCTTGTACTCCTTAATGACACTCACTGGAGCTGCTATTTCTGCCTTCTTTACCTCCAGACCAGAATCTGCAAAGGAAACACTAGCAGTCGGCCTAATGTCTTAAATGCAAATAAAGGCCTAATGCCACTCTCTATAGGAGACTACCCCTATTACATACCAAACACGCTCCCAACAGGGGAGACTAAACTGCTAAGATCAACTGCCAGGACATGCAGGCTTGACTGGACTGGACAAGGCAGGCTTGACAGGACTGGACTTGACCAGAACTGGATTTAGACTTGAAAATCTTAGCTGGGCTGGACTTGACCAGGAATGCATCTGACTTGACATGACGTGGTCTGGACCAGGACTGGACTGGACTTGACTTAACATGGACTGGACCAGGACTAGACTTGACTTGACCTGGATTATACTAGGACTGGACTGCACTTGACAAGACTTGACCGGGACGGGACTAGGACTGGACTGAACTGGACTTGACCTAGACTGGACCAGGACTTCACTAGACTTGCATTGACCTGAACTTGACCAGGACTGGACTTGACTTGACCTGGGCTGGACCAGGACTGGATTGGACTTGACTTGTCCTGGATTGGACTAAGACTGGACTGGCTTGACCTGACCTGGACTGGACCAGGACTAGGCATGAACTGGATCAGGAATTGACTGGATCAGAACATAGACTGGACTGGAACAGTGCACAGACTTGACCTGGATCAGCAGGAGAGCAGTAGCAGCGCAGTACTATTGCAACCAGAGACCAAGTTGTTCTGGCACTGATTGATCAGTGCTCTGAACTTAAATAGAGCACCCTGGCTCAGGATTGGCCAGTCAGATCATATGATTCCGATAGCTTGATTCCGGTTGGCTGATGATGGTCATGTGTATAGATCCAAGATGGTGGCACCTGGTGCACCAGCGATGTTTGACGCCAGCAACATGAGGAGGACCATGCGGTGGACACAGGACAGGAGGCTGCCTCTACTGTGAGTGGAACCTCCATGGGAGCAGAGAGCGGGCACACCTGGAGAGGACCACCAACAGGCAGCTCCTCACACCATAAGTCCCATGTCTTGTGTCACCAGAACCCCAGTGTAAATGTTGTTCTAGGTGGGACTATGGTTAATAGTGGACAAATGGGAGGAAAAAGGCAGAGCTGCTTACAAGCATTTCTCTTTGCCCATGGGAGGAAATGGACACTGGGGAGGAAAAGCAACGAGGCCTGGTCCACTTACCAGGACTGCTTAACAGCCTGGAATAGGAGGGAGGCTTTCCCTTCTTTTATATCCACCTGCTATCCAGGGGCTGGAAAGCTCTCTTTCAAGCCTCTGGATAACAGGACTTTCAGTGCATGCCTCCGTGGGGCTTCCAGTCCTGCTGCTGCCTCTTCTTTTTGATCTTCTCTGCTTGCCACGCCCTCTCACCAAGCCCTGAGCTCCACTCCAGCCACAGCAGCTTCTATGCCAACTTACCCTCCACGCCCATGATTGGCCAGTGGCTGCATTCCAATGAATGGAACTGCCTCCTCAATGGTCCACAGCGAATCCTGTTAGACAGTCGCCACTCACCTACGGAACCCAACGGCTTCTGGCCTACAGCTGTCCAGAGCAGGTAAATGTTACTCCACATACCTCTTCTCCAATTCATCTGTGTTACCTGCCTGAGATACTCTCCTCTACAGGCAGTTCAATTCTTGGTGCAGGATTAGGCAAACTAATTGAATGCGACCTGGCTGGTTTATTAAGTATGTATGTACCATTTTAATTTTATAGGAGGCTTTGTGTTTATATTGAAAATGATTGATGATCTACTGTAGGTAGACTCGAGGAATAACTCTAGGGTTTACAGTTGTGATTGATAGTGGGTCAGGGCTTGTGGGAGATATTGTGGCTCTTCCGGGATACCGGGAGAGCTGCCCAAATTTCAGAGGTCTCCTGGATATTCCAGGAGAGTCAGCAACCCTGAGATATGTATGGTGTGTGGGCATTGTATATAAATTGTAGTAAGATATGCATGCGGAATACTTGGTCCTGACCATGGATACGCCATGCACACATAGGAGAGCAGGGTGAGTGCCATGTTCTCCTGCATGCAGCATTATGGATAGCAATAACCTCCACAATGGAATATGCTGTTAACTCTGGATCAGGTTCAATGAGGATATTGAAGCAGATGGGCCAGTACCTGTGGGTGAAGAGAGACAGGCTAGAATCTGTGGCAGGCACAGACTCGTGTAGTAGACACTATGGGTCAGATATATTAAGTTGCGGGATAGCAAAAGTGGAGATGTTGCCCATAGCAACCAATCATAGCAACCAATCAGATTCTAGCTCTCACTAGAATGGCTGGAACCCGTAGTAGAGCAGATACAAGGAGACAGGCTAAAACCTCTAGTAGAGCAGACACAAGGCTACAGGCTTCAATCTGTAGTAGAACAGTCATGGGGAAATAGGCTGGAACCTATAGTAGAGCAGACACAAGGAGACAGGCTGGAACCTGTAGTAGAACAGACACAAGGGGGTATATTTACTAAAGTTGATTTTGCCAAAAAAAAGACCAAAGTCCCGGGACTTTAGCCTTTAGCAAAATCGACCAGGCAAATATCGCTGGACAGAAATCGTCCAGATGTTTGCCATATAAAAAATACAATACGCCGTGTTCAGTAAATTCACCGTATTTGACTAAATCGCCTTTAGTTCCTCGGCAAAGCGCTGTAAAATAAAGAACCTTTTCTGTAGGCACCCTTTTATAGAAATTATGACGTCAGAAATTCTAGAGCGCTCACTTAGAGCCCCCTAATGTAAATGATGTCATAATTTCTATAAAAGGGTGCCCTCTACTGACCGAATGGTCATTAGTAGCGGCACCCATGAAGAGGAAGGAGCCTGAAGAGGCCAAAGAGCAGAAGAAAAGACCAGATCATCATCTTCAAACAAGCAGACAAGATTCTTCAAGCAACTGGAGAAGATTAACTGCAAAGAAAGAAAAAAACTACAAGCAACTCGTCCCAAGAATGATGACAGCTAAACGGTGAGTAAGAAATACTTTTATTTAATTTATGCAACACGCATTAGTTTAAAAGACATTTATACAAAACATTGTGGCCACCTGGGGTAATTTTACAGAGTAGGGGGCAATATTATGCATTGTAAATGTTTATTTTAGGCACACATGTATGTTAATGTATTTGTGTATGTTTTTTTACACAGTATTTTTTGGGGGGAACCGGATACTTAGAAGGCTCAAATGCTGAGCCTTGTAGTTCTATCTGCGCAGCCATGCTAAGAATTCCAAACTTGCTGCGCTTGTGATTTTTTTTTTTTAACAGAAAGCGATGGTGATTTTTCAAGGGAAAATCGCTGTGCTTTTCTATAGAAAAGCACAGCGATTTACCTCTTGAAAAATCGATGCAAATCAACGGCGCTTGAAAATCGCGGGTAAAATTCGACGGTTAGTGAATACCGTGATTTTAACTAAAAAATACAGCAAAATCGCGCCGAGACCGATCGGTTTAACATCGCTGCCTTTAGTAAATATACCCCAAGGAAACAGGCTGGAATCTGTAGTAGAACAGTCACAGGGAAACAGGTTGGTAACGGTAGTAGAGCAAACTCAAGGAGACAGGCTGGAACCTGTAGTAGAGCAGACACAAGGAGACAGGCTGGAACCTGTAGTAGAGTTGACACAAGGAGACAGGCTGGAACCTGTAGTAGAGCAAACACAAGGAGACAGGCTGGAACCTGTAGTAGAGTAGTCACAGGGAAACAGGCTGGAACATGTAGTAGAGCAGAAACAAGGAGACAGGCTGGATCCAGTAGTAGAGCAGTTATAGGGAAACAGGCTGGTACCAGTAGTAAAGCAGACACAAAGAGACAGGCTGGATCCTGTGGTAAAGCAGACACAAGGAGCCAGGCTGGAACCTGTAGTACAACAGTCACAGGGAAACAGGCTGGAAACTGTAGTAGAGCAGACACAAGGATACAGGCTGGAAACAGTAACCATGTTACAGGAAAACAGGCTGGACCATGTAGTAGAACAGACAAAAGAAAATAAGCTGGAACCTGTAGTAGGATAAGTCCCGCAAACAGCAAACACCTCTAACCATGGGAAGGACAACAATGAACCAGCTCTGAGTACTATGAAGAGTTGGTTCCTATTCCCGAAGTGCAGCCGACATGGGTCCAGGATAATGAGCCAGGTAATCCCAGATACTTGCCCCAAGACAGAGCACAGCAGCACTTCAGCACATTGATGACCTCTCTGGAACCTCACTGATTGTGATAGAAGGCAAAGAAGGAAGAGAGGGTCCTGTCCTTTATGATCTAAGAACAAAGTATTTGAATAACAGTCTATAGGTTAAAGCAAGAGAAGGGGCCTATTCAAGCATTTACTGCATCAGAAGTACGAAGGAACAACCCAAAATAAGAACAAGAAGTGATTCTTCCCAAGTCTTACCATGGTTACTGTACATTGCATGGAATGAGTAGAATGGGATTTTAAAGTAGCAAATGGAACTATCTAAAGTAGATCTTGCAGATCCAACACGAGAAAGCTTAGATTAGATCCCGTCACACCCATAAGTGGCTCATATCAGCCCATGGTCTTAGTATAATACTAACACAAGGAAGTCCCTTCCCCTTGGGATTATTATAGACATATTAGGCCCATCATGCTCCTTTTTTACCTTGATAAAGGGGACATTCCATGTTGTTGTTAGAGACTCCACAAATTAGAGAGGACCACAGCAAGACCAATGGAACTGCTGGAGATATGATCATCCATGGTAGATCAGGGGCCAGATTTACTAAGCTGCAGGAAAGAAAAAGTGGAAACAACCAATCAGATTCTAGCTGACATTCTCTAGTATGTAATAGGAAAGTGAGAGCTAGAATCTGATTGCTTGCTATGGGCAACATCTCCACTCTTCGGGCCTGATCCAGAGTTACGATGGTACACTGAGCATTCTAACGCTCAGCGTACCAT
Organism: Limnodynastes dumerilii; assembly: GCA_011038615.1. Classification (NCBI taxonomy): domain Eukaryota; kingdom Metazoa; phylum Chordata; class Amphibia; order Anura; family Limnodynastidae; genus Limnodynastes; species Limnodynastes dumerilii. The sequence continues at coordinate 11,421 of WWET01011219.1, forward strand.
CGCTGCACTCCCCCGACACTTGCCCCAGCGTATTAACATGCAGTTACGCCGGCTGAAGGCTTCAGCCGCTACGCTAACGCCGCCCTCCTAGCCTCATTACCTTCCCTCCTTCCCCCCTCCGCCTACCTGCACTAACTGCAGCGTAGTAACGGAGGGGAACGCCCCCTCCAGCGTTACTACGCTGCTGCTACGGACGCCCAATCCACGATCACATCTTCCCGGCGCATGCACAGATCGGCTTTTAAGATGATCTTACGCTTACGCTGGCAAATTTACGCCAGGCCGCGTAGGGCTGGATCAGTCCCTTCCATCCCCCAGTTTAGCAAATCTGGCCCCTGATGTCTGTATACAATGGAGAGGCCTGAAAGATAGAACAGCTGAAACCATGGTTTAATACCATCAAGAGATGGTTTAAAGAGACAGAGAGCCTGGATACTGCCTGACAGATTCACTAACTACAGCATAGTAACAGAGGGGAACGCCCCCTCCACCGTTACTATGCTGCTGCTATGGATGCCCGATCCACAATCAGGCATTGCCGTAGCTACGCCGGGAAACATTTGCTTTTAAGCCGATCTTACGCTTACGCCCAGCGAATTACCACCGGGCAGCGTAGGGCTGGATCAGCCCCTTCCATCCCGCAGTTTAGCAAATCTGGCCCCTGATGTCTTTATACAATGGAGAGGCCTAAAAGATAGAACAGCTGAAACTATGGTTTAATACCATCAAGAGATGGTTTAAAGAGACAGAGAGCCTGGATACTGCCTGACAGATTGAGTGGAAACACAGCTCATTATAACCACACCAGTCAACCAGACACCAGAATAACTGCAACTGGAAGAGCTACTTGACCTCCAGCATGAAATGATCATTAAGGGCCGTATTCACAGATCCGTTTTCAGGTGATGGTGCGTGCGTATTTTTAGTACGTTTTAACTGCGCATGCGTAGTAACTTTATTGACATAAGTTACGCAGAATATACGCATGTATGTGCTTTAGCCACGGACATTTGAATCGCACTTGTGGACATACGTACGGAGGGGCGGGGTTGAGTTACGTACTTGAAAACTTACGTGAAAGAGGGTGGGGGTGGTATTTAAATGAGCCTTTGATGGCGCGCTTCCTTTTATATCGCACGTACGGAATGATTATACGCACGTATGTACACACGTGAAGTTACAGGTGCTCTATGGAGGCGTAAGTCTACGAGGGGAGTGTCAGGAGTGTTGATGGCTGTTGGCTTGCTACGTATATAATTGCGGCCTTTGGAAAAAACGCATCTCTGAATCCGGTCCTTAAACTCCTTATACACCTATCTATACCTTTCCTTTACTATGTATATTCTAAACTCACTAAGTGCCAGCTGCCTACTTGTTATCACAAAAAGACCAAACAGAAAATATTTTCCCAGGTTGATGCTTAAAAGGCTTAATCCTCAATGCCAGGTACTACACTAGTCACTCAGATAGAACCTCAGGGGCGAAACTACCATCGGTGCAACAGCACGGGGGCCCATGCTGATAAAAGGGCCCACAGCCACCATTACCGCACCACCAAAGCTCCCCACCGGGTTACTTGGGATATCATCAGGGCCAAAGCATATTTTTTGCACCTGGGCCCACAACTCGCTAGCTCCGCCTCTGCAGAACCTCATAGTAAAATGCAGGCTAACTGCTTAAGATTATCATTTCAAGCTGCATCTAAGCTCCATCAAACCTTATCCCAGTCTTGCTCTTCATAGGACTTAAATGAATTGTATTTTGTGCAAAGTTGTAATTGCCACCTGAAGGGAACATTGGGTCAGATCCTGAACGACGTCCAACGGGGGACTTACCCAAGTCATTTGCGTAATTCCCCTGTGTCGGTACATCTGCGCATGCGCGCGTCAAATATTCAGACAGCGTGAGTACTAATGTACATAACTACGCACGTCCGTATGTATGCAGAAGGGGCTGATCCTTCATTTACAATGGCCGCAGACCTAGTCGTAAAAGTTAAGCTAGCAATCTGGACACGTAAGTGTCTGGGTTTACTACCGACAGCGGGGAGTGCAGGGGGTGTGCCCTCCCCACTGCATAACTGCGGACCCCCGCACGCATGTAAAGTGTGCAGGGGTCAGGATCTGGCCCATTGATTTAACAGAGTGGCAATTGAAATGATACGGCTTTGTAAAGATTTCCTAAGTCTCAATGGACTGGATTCAGACTTAAGTAAGTGCTTGAAATGAGTGACTCCTGGGCTAAACCATGGTGATTGCAGGGGAGTCATATTTCATCTGTTGCAAACAGTATTCGTTGAGTTGAGAGATGAGAGGTGATGTTTCCTATCCCGTCCCG
>WWET01011220.1:0-15856 GCA_011038615.1 Limnodynastes dumerilii
GGGGGAGTAGCGGACGGGGGAGTAGCAAGTAGCAGACGGGTGAGGGGCGCGTAGCGAGGGGTGATCCTAAGAGATCAGAAATTCCTTCTGTTGTGCGCTTGCGTTCCTGAAGCCGCTGCTTGCCAGGGTAGTGCGCTCCTCGCACGCACGGGACATATGAGCTCCGTGCCCTGCTTATAGTAAGGATTGCCTGTTTGCTCTCCCTGTTTCACAGCCTAACCTTAACCCTCCCTGTCCTGCAGTCTAACCCTCCCCTTCAATTAGCTTAACCTTATCCATCATCACCTGCAGCCTCAGCCTGTCCCTAATCTTAACCTTATCCCCGTCATCTCCTGCAGCGTATCCCTAACCCCTCCTTCTCCCATGGCCTAACCTTCCCCTTCAGTGCGGCCGCCGCCCCTCTCTCCCCGGGGTCTTGGAGAGAACATTTCTCTATGGGAACGAGTACTTTGGCGCAATAGTTTAACGTGTGTTTCCTTGCGTAGGCTCGGCTGAAGTGGCGATCGCCGTGTTCCTCGGCCTGTGCATCTTGGTGGTCCTCGCCGTCATCGGCTACTGCTATCTGAAAAAGAAGAAGGCCAGCCGCAAGCGCCAAACCAACACCAATAACGTGCCCATCTCCGCACGCGAAGACACTGAGCACCTCGTGTATAACCACACCACCAAACCGGTGTGAACCCATCCCCCGATGACGGCCCATAAAATATAACGTGAACTTTTTACGCTACGTTTAACACTCCGGAATGTGGTTTTTAGTGCTCGGGGTTCACCAAAGCCACAAATTAGGCTGAGAAAGTTGGTTGCGCATATTCTAAGCCAAGTGTTGTGGCTTCGACAACAGGCAAGCGATGGCAGATACATGGATTGAACTATTTACTTGCCGTTACCTCGTGGATCAGATCCTGGAACCAGAAGGGTCTTTTTTTTGTGTTTAATTTTTTTTTGTTTTTTAAATAAAATGTAGTAAAATCTAGGATTATGATGAAATCTATTGTTTGGTAACTTTCCTCTACGGTATCCTATACATTCTCACACATTTCTATTTTTATATTGTGTATGAACTGCATTCATCCCCGTCTTTACCTACAGGTCTGATAGGCAAGTTTCCTAATTTCAAACGTTGCACACAAAGGGTTCGTTACCCGTACCCCTAATAATGGACATTTTTACCCTTGCCCACCCTATGCTTTAAAGGTTTGTCTTTGAACTATGCTTTTAATTGTTTTATCCCCTTTCTTGTCCTAATATCTGCAAATGCGTAACTTGCCCTGCCTGGAGGGGCATTGCCATAAATGGATTTACTGCTGAAAAATCCCACCCTCCATTTTGTCAAAGACTGTCTGGCTAATAATGGAGGCCGTTGTCCACCACTGCTGCTAAGATTTGAAGAGGTGACCTAATTGTACATTTTTATTTTATGTTTGTTTTCTTTTGCGTCCTGGTTTTAATATTTTTTTTTCCTTTGGGGAGGGGGTTGTGTTGGTGACTTATTTTTGTTTGTGTACAGTTTTTTGGTTTCTTTTTTCAAGTAAGTTTTGTGTAACTTCACCCCTGTCTCTTTACAGCCAAAGTATTGTTCCATTCGCAAAAATATGGAATAAAAAGAGAAAACTTTAACTTTTTCGAGGAATTAGTCTATATTTTCTTTCTGCATGTCTTAAAAATAACAAAAGTAACAAGTTATAGAACCGAAGTATGGCAGGGGTGTAATAGACAAATTCTAAATTCAGTTTTGCGACTTGTTGAGTCTGGAAGTGTCCAGCAGGTGTCCTCATCGAGCATCGACCGGTCAAGCGTCCGGAGGAGAGGTGAGCTTATTATATGGGACTGTATCACCCTGGCAGAATTATTGTGTTTGTACTAATAACACAAGTAATCTGTGGTGTAACAATCTTGGATGTAGCTGCCCTGGGCCCCCCCGGAGGAGAGGGCGTCCAAGCTAGCCACCCACCTTTACCCCACGGAGGATATGTAGCAGGAGCCTGTGAAAATAAAGTCCAGTAAAGGTACTAAGAAAATGGCCGTGGTTTGCAATCAGTGGATACGTGGCCTATGCTTCGTTGGGGCCACTGCGAAAATGTACAACCTATGAATGTGCGACGCCTTGACCGCGATTCACAACACTTTTCCTTCACTGAACGTCCACTCGGATATACCTATTAATAAGGCCTGCGGTTACTGTTTACGGATATATCTTTGTCCTGTTGCTGGAGAAGTTGTCAGAAATTGGCGCAAATTTTAGTTTTCTGACGCTTTATGATAGTTTTACGTTCGAGTTGAGAGAGAACTATAAGTGAGAAAAATAGCTGCACTGCTAGACTAATTTTAAATATAATAATTGATAGGGGTGCTGCACATGATTTGCCAGTAATGTAATGCAATACATACATTTTCCAAAAAGATAGGACAAAACAGCAAATCTAATACGGTGCACACCCTAATAATAACAATGCAGACCCCCAACAAACTATTTACTGAATAATTAAGATCAATTTTATTACTTTAAAAATTAAAAAAAAAGATATAATTAAAGAGAAAAATGACACCTTCCAGCGAGATCTATAGAGACAGAACTGTCCCAGCTCGATATGATGATAATATGGAAGTGCCATGCATCGTCTAACAGATAAATGCATCAATAATGACCTAATCTTGAGATAAAGCCAGATAACAACGAAGACACAATAAGACAGGCACAAGCACATCACAACGTGGGCAGAAGAAGCATGGAGAGGCAGTCTATTCTAATGTCTGTCGTCTGTCCCTAGAGACTGGCAGCCTCACCCACTGATGGGCGCATAATCCCTACACTAATCTTCAGATAGCTGCATGCGGGCTCACGGAGGAACAGAAGGCAGGCGGGTACCGGAGCACATGGGGACAGCGGGGGTAGTGAAATCTGCTTTGCGCGCGTTTCGCTGAGCTTCTTCAAGGGGGGGAAGCCGAGAGAGAGCCCGACATCTAATCCAATGCCATTTTAAGCGGGGGAGGAACACAAAATATTAAAGCAGGATCCGGTGGGTGTGGTTACGCAATTTCTTGCACAGGTACAGCAGAGATTAGCGGATGGGTCTGTACTGCGTTCAGCACTTAGTATCCGGTACATTATAATTTATTATTCACATTTATTTATACAGAGAATATTTGACATTTACATCAGTTCCTGTTCCGTTAACGCTACACACAGAGATCCGGATTCTAAACTATGCAGATTGCTTACATTTGAAGGGAAACGTAGAGAGTTTGCATCCTAAATTCCCCACATATGCTCCCTGAATTCTACCTTAAGTATTACGCACGTCACACTGACTCGTACATAAGGATTTAGCAAATCCCTTTCTATATGAATAGCATGCGTGTGCCAACCCACCGTGCATATCTTGTGTGGTAAGTGGGCACAGATATGACCTTGTCCGGGAATCGAACTCAGGACCTCAGAGCTATGAGACGCAGGTTCTAATCCCTGATCTACCAGCAATAATAAAATGGAGGCTTTTGGTTTCAATAAGCTCAGTAGCTCTCATATTACAAGAATGTTCTCATTTAATACATTTTCACTTCAAATCTTACATATTAATGTCCGAACTCAAAGTGGTTCTACTTTGGTAACAGAATATGCGCAATTAATAAGTAATTATTTCCACAACGCTACCGTTGAATAGCGGCTGTTTCAGTACAGACAGGAATCGAAGGTACATGAATGTTATGTTGCTCTCCCCAAATTTAATACCTGAGGCTACCAAACATAGTACCTGTCGTCATTACTGGATTGAAACCTGCCGAAAAAATAGTGGCCGCCATTTTATCGATGAGTTGTTATGTTTCACATTGAGATCTTCGGCACATTGAACCACACTCGTTAATATGTCACTGTACATCTGTAGGGTGGGATCATGTGAAAAGCATCTTGTTGATTGGGTGACTAATAGATTAAGGAGGATCCGTAAATGTTGCTCCCCTAGATTTCCGTCAGCCTTGTGTCCTACTGGATGGGAGGATCGATAAGATCTTTGTTTCAGGATGGAATACTGAGATCTATAGCGAATGGAATCCCTTCAGGGGGTGGTGAGGTGACCGGTGGATTTCTACTTGGACCAGGGCTATTTAATATTGGAGTGGAGAACCTGAGCTAGATACTGGTGACTTGTGAGAACCCTCTGAGCGCTATCACTAAGCCAGAATTGCCAATACTGGCTGAAAAGGTAGAAAAACTAGAAAAATAAGTGATGCGCTAGAGTTGCTCTATTAGAATCACAACAGATGTAACAAAAAATTGTAATGTAATAATTGTATGCAAATCTAAACAACAGTGTAAAAACTATACAATAAAAATGAATACTTAAGGATAATACAAATAGGTCTGGTACAACCCGCACACCTATCCAGTTTTGGTAGTAATGCACAGATTAGACAATTGGTACTGAAACACACTATTAAAATGATAATATTGAAAATCAAATGTCCTCCCTTCAGGGGTGATCAGGCCCTAAAGGAGCTATTCCTGTAAATCAAAACTTGGATGGAATTGGTACTGTAGAAATAGCAATATTCCAAAGCTATCAGCAATCTTTCAAAGATATCAAAGATATCAACTAATAGGTGACTTACTCCGTTGCTCACCGTTACTGCAAACTTAAGAGAGGTGGTACCGATGATAGCAATGAAAGAAAGGGGAGTACTTTACCGATTAACCTTTGCGTTGATGAAACGTTATAGTCCTCCGTCCGAGTCAACCCCGGCGAGCGGGTGTTCGGGCCGCCAGAACCGAGGGTCTCAGGACGCCAAACTCACGTGTTGGTACACGGCTTCTGCCGGAAGGTAAGATAGATGGTCCACACGGTAGTACTTTCCCCACGAATTGTAGCGTTGGTGAGCGCTCACAAGCTAAATCAATGCAGGAACTTCTCTTTTAAAGTGACGGGTGCAGCGGAGTTTAAAACAATTGAAATTGTGCTAGTGCAAACTGGAACGGATTGATACCAGGATTAAAAGGCCTTCCTTACGCGTTTCATTCCACCTGGGAATTTCATCAGAGGAGTAGTAGGCGAACTTCGCTACCACTTTCCGCATACCTCTGATATTCTGGTCTAAAGGCTACAATTGTTACTTCCAAGAGTTTCAGGCCTCTGATTGACAACCAATTAAGGATAGAAATCTAATTACACGCTTGCCATTTACCCCAGATTGCTTATAGCGGCTCACCCTATGACTACTAACCTTGGAGATTTTCATCATTACATCTGAGATGATCTATTGCTCTCCTTGGAACAGCACTTTTTCCACAGAGTCTGCTCAATACGGTGGCCCTCAACGCTTGCCCTATTCCTGCCACCATACCCACTTAGCTGCTAGTTCTTGACCTGGCTCCGTAGAGCCCAACTCAGCTAGCCCAGCCATTGACTGGATTCATATGGGCTTTCTTTATACAGTTGTTTTGCTGGTATATGTGCAATATTTTACAGAGCTCCTTTATGTGTATTGTGCCTCACCCATTTTACACGTGTGATTTATCTGCATGTCGGTCCTTAAGTATTCATTTTTATTGTATAGTTTTTACACTGTTGTTTAGATTTGCATACAATTATTAAAGTACAATTTTTTGTTACATCTGTTGTGGTTCTAATAGAAGAACTCTAGCGCATCACTTATTTTTCTATTTCATATTGGTATTGGTGAAATTGCCTGTGGTATAGAGGGGAAAATGAGCAGATGACGGCCTCTCCGTGGAATGCAATGCAGGTTTTGAATACAGTGACGATATTTGTGTACCATTCATCTGCAAGCAAAGTTTATTTTGCCTCCGAATTAGGCAGCAAAAGTTTACAAACTGCGGGGCCCCTAAACTTATACATATTTTCTTTCTTTCTTTTTTTTATTATGTTTATCAGATTTTCAAACATAAACCTACAATTCAAACAATAAAACATGAGACCAGGAAAGTGCGGATAAGACAACACGGACCTCTTGTGAATGCATCCATAATAACTTCCTATGCTTGGTTATAAAATATTACTGTGGAGGTTTAGAAAAGACAGCGGAATGCTCAGTGTGTATCAGACATATAAATGCAATAAATACAAAAAAATAAATATATCATTGAATTTAGCAGCGTCCGTCCCAGCAGTACATCACTAAGAAGGAAGGCACACAGGGTCCTTATCAATGATAACCAGACAGTCAGAGAACCTCCAGCGTGACTGCAGCATATCCAGACCAAGGACCAGATTTACTAAGCTGCGGGTTTTGGAAGGATGGAGATGTTGCCCATAGCAACCAATCAGATTCTAGCTGACATTCTCTAGTATGTAAAAAGAAAGTGAGAACTAGGATCTGATTAGTTGCTATAGGCAACATCTCCACTTAGCTTAGTAAATCTGGCCCCGGGAAAATGCTAACAGCAAAGCTTTCACACAATGCGTTTCGTCACAATGATTTCATCAGCGGCGAGTGCTGACGCTGTTGATTTAAATGATTTGCCGCTTTATCAGAGAAACTCTCCGGTACGCATATTATCGGTATTCGCGATTGCATGTATCAAATATCGCACCAGAGAATGAGATGTCTGCTGACCGGGGCGTCTATTTTTAACCTGGCTCTTGTGGCGAGGATATTCCCACGTCCTCAGGTTATAAATAGAGGTCGCGGCCAGCACGAGTCATCTACTACAAGACTGGACCTTAGGGTTGAAGATCCTCCTGTCGGTAAGTATGAATATTGAATTTTTTACATTTATTTAATGATTTTTTATTGATTATGTGGTTTTTTGTGTGGGGCACTACAGGCCGGGTGTCAGTGCACGCTGGTGCTTGTGGTTCCCCACGTGCCAGCTTTTCCCGGCAGTCATGGCCATGTTGGCGTTTAGAGTACTACAAGCACCAGCATGCACAAGTGTTTATTAGCTGCCTGGGCTTACTGTGGCCTCTAATGCACCAATAGAAGGGTAATTTATTAAGTTTAATTAAATTAAACATTTTTTAAAATGTTTTTATTATTTTAACATTGAAATGTATCGTAATTTGGACCTCTCTGAAGTGCGAATTAAAATACGCAATTTTGGGGTCAACATCGTGCTCATATTTATAACACGACCGCGATCTTGAGCGATTGAATAGGAACAGGGTTTGGGCGCGATGTTAGCGTTATCCCTTGCAATAGAATGACACAGTGTTAATATTACGCCCAAACTACTTGCGAATTAGCGAACATTGCACCCAAACTCTACATTGTGGGGAACCGCACACACCTCTCAATATTCTGACGAATCATCATATTATTTACACACTGGATGCTGCCTAAACAATCAGAAGTATTATTATATATATTTTACAGAAACAACCTGGATATCTGACAGAATAAAATTGTTGTAGTGACAATTGTCAGCTTCCACCACTAGAGGGAGCCCTCAGCTCACATGTGCTCAACCCTGAGTTAATACATGTTTTATTAGTGTATTATCTGATCAGCAGAGTAGTTGAAACATAATTTGTGCATCACTATATGGGTTTTTTGCAGTGTCTCACATGCTCTGGTCCAGAAACTAGCAGGTACTTAGCCACATTTTTTTATGTAGAATTACAGTCAGTTAACCCTTTGGTGCCTCATGAGGCAAATAAGTCCAGTGGGCTAATATAGTCTTTACTCATCCCATAATTCACTCTCTAAAACTATATAAGGCCCAATGTTCCTATAACCCAAAGGATAGCTTCCTGCTAATCTAGTTGTGTGGTGTTCAGGTAGTTGGGTGTTATGACAGCTCAGTAAAGGGCAGAGTCTGACTGCAGGTCGCAGCTAATGGTGGTGGCTGTTACAGGTCTCTATGGAGTAAGTACCCGGATAGATGGGAGAAGGTGTCCAATGAGAAGACCAGCACACACCACACTTATAACCCCCCCAGCTATGGTAGAACATCCAACACCCTAACTGGCAAACCATAAGGTGAGCTAAGAGTGCAGGATCTGGGAACGATAAGGGTGTAAAACAAACCTGAGACACGGTGCAGAGGACAGGTGTGAGTGGAGAGAGAGGAGAAGAAGGTACAAAGCTAGATCCAACAGGGGAGCGAGAAGGCAAGAAAACGTCCGGGACATGAAATCCCAGAGATCCAGGGTTGCCATCAGAAATGGTGGGGCCTGGGACTGAAAAAATGCAGGGTCCCCCTGGAATTTTTTATTTATTTAACATGCATACACCTATCATAAAATAGTGCAGCAGGAGGCACCTAATAGTTCTTATATAAATAACTCTTATATAAATAATCAATAACGAATAAATATAAAGTGCAGGTGCTTGATATCCACCACCTTGTGAAATTATGTGTAAAATTGGGAGTGTACCAGACGTCTTTCAATTTAAGGCGTATCAATGGTGTCTTTAGGATAGAGGTCCTCTTTGTGCAGTCACATCCAGGAGAGGGACTGTAGGTAGTCGCTCAATATAGTGGAGACCATGGAGAAGCAGACATCAGGAATATAGTGTAGTATGTTCAACCAAAAACATTTATTCCATGCAATAAATAAATAAAATCTGCGTACATCAATTAAAATAAATACAGGCTTATCTGTTATATCATATACAGCATATACACCGCACAGGTAAGGTCACCCAAATGCGTTTCGTCCGGGATCAGCCCTTGGACTTCATCAGGGAGTACAATATTGTAACTGCAGCCCCTAGGGGCAGGTCAAGATAATATCCATGAAGCAGAATAGTCCAAAATTGCCCCTAGGGGAAAGACAGGATATTGCACAAGATGTTCACAAGATATAACATTGTCCACCCAGGTGTTGTTTTATACCGGAGTTGTTATCTGTACCACTCCTGAGGTATTGCATTATTCACTGCATTATCCTTAGATCTTTCCCTGCTATTTCTATCTGCTCAGTGTCAGGGTGAAGGGTTTCAGTCTGCATATCTGTGTGCAAGGCTTCCACTTTGTGTACCAGTATATGAGGGCTTCAGTCTGTACTTCTGTGTGTTGTGGTTCTAGTCTAGATACCTACGCTACAGATTTCTCTTGGAGGATATCACTGGGGGCATGAGATATCAGGTGCCCCTGGCCTATCAGGAGCCCCTGCCCCAGCATAGATTCCGAGCCCTGGTGAGAACCCTTCCTGGAAGACTGTAACACATAGAGCCTTCTTCATGTGCCACTCCAACCAATAAGAAAGTCCTGCATCAGAAACCCTTCACCAAGGCTAACCGAGGGGACCCTGACTCTGTGACAAACACACAAAAAGTGTCTCTCTCCACACTGGGTGGAGAGAGAGACCCTTTGCATGAAAGCACCGTGGATAAGAAAATGTTATTGTACTAAATTTCGTGCAGTAACAATCCTAATATTTAATGACTTTAGGTGTAAGGTCATAGCAAAGGTAGAGGTAGAATTGAAAAAATGGGGACATCTCTCTCTATCATATATGGGGTGTGCAAAGCTGATCAAAACTGTCAACTTTGCTAGTCTGCTGCTAGGACTGCCTCTCTTCCTGATCCAGAAAGATCTATATTACCTTAATTATCCTTGTAACTGCAAGAGAGCCAGAATAAGTCTTCAAAAACTTCAGCAGAGTAAACAAAAAGGGGACTTTATATTCTACCACTTCAGTGTTTGGAAGGCTGCAGGAATTATTACTATTAGACATCTTCTAGATAATACCAGAAAGCAACTACTTGCTTTTTCTGAAGCCATTGAAAAATATGAGGTCCGTCAGGAATTTACAACAGCCTTTGCCTCAACAGCAAACTTTATCAAAACAATATATCTTGTTTAGGGATGTGGTCGATCATACGTCAACTACATCAGGATTTTGCTCATTGGAACACACTATTTCTAAGGCTTAAACCCACCATCCTCCCATCATGTATCTCCAGTCTCCCCCCTCCAATCCTCCCATCATGTGTCTCCAGTCTCTCCCCTCCAATACTCCCATCATGTGTCTCCAGTCTCCCCCCACACACAATACTCCCATTATGAGCCACCAGCCCCCCCATGTACTATCATCATTTGCCACCAGCCCCCTAAGTTTCCATCATGCGCCACCAGCCCTCTACAAGAGTCCCATAATTTACTTACCTCACCTCTTCCTCCGCAGCGTGCGCTCCCTCCTCCTTGGCATCCGGCAGTCCGACGGCGCTGCACCACATGAGATATCACAGTTTGTAACATCATCACCCAGAGTGCTGCGGGCCCGGACCTTCGGAACGGTAAAGCTGAGGTCTGAACTGCAAGGCATTCACACCTCTGCCAACAACGAGAGGAGGCCCTGCTGTCTCTAGGCCCGGTTTCCCCCCATGATGGCGGCCCTGCAGAGATTACATGGAATTTGGACAAAATGCGCTAAGCACTCTGAGTCCTGAGCGTAGGGTGAAACGCGTTAACCTATCAATTTAAAATATGCCATTAGATAAGAAAACCATCAACAGTCCAATCACAGTCTGAATTCACAGGCATAAAATGAAAACATAGCTTTACTGGTAATGTTTAAAAAGCACATACAATGACACATAAAGACAGTTAATATATGTAAAGACAACACGTTTTATAAAGGAATGACTGTCTTTTGCAGCTCTGCAATGTTTTACGTCCATTGGGGCATAAATACGGAAGTTATGGCTTCTCTTTTATAATCAGGGTGAGTGGAATTTAGACTATAACAAGCAGAACAGGGGAGAAGTCATATCCTTGTCCTTTGTGCTTTTGCTATACAGAGTTGAACGTTATTGTGTGCTCTGTGTGTGATTGACGGGAAGAAAGTACAGTTGGGGGAAAGTCTCTTACTCAGTTACTGCTCGCTTTTGGTTTCTGAAACTTAGTAAGAGACTTTCCACCCGCTGTTCTTTCTTCCTGTCAATCAGACGCGGCACACACAATTACCAAAGCTGTTAACTCCGTATCATAAAAGCACAAAGGACAATAATATGACTTCTCCCCATTCTACTTCTTATATTCTAAATTCTTCTCAACATGATTATAAAAGAGTCCTGACAGCAGGGCCGCCATCCGGGGGTAGACTGCCGGGACTTTTGTCCCAGGCCCATAGAGAAAAGGGTAGGTCTGGCGATACTCACCTCAGCTGATGTACCAGGCTGCACTCAGCGGGCCGATGCCCAGAGAGGACTCCTTAAGAACAAGCCTTCCCTGTGCATCCCTGAGGCCTGTCGTGCTCACGTACAATGTGACATCACATAATGGCTGAGCGCCATGGTCCAGGTCCTGTGCCCCACAAATTCTGGTGGCGGTCCAGCCTGAAAGACGTAACTTCCATATATGCAGCAACGTTATAAGACGTTATAGGAGATCATTCCAGCATCGGCTTTCAGGACATATTGCAAAAGGCATTTATTTATTTATTCCTTTATAAATGTGTTCACGTCTTTACATATATTAATTGCCTGTATATGTGTCATTGTATGTACTGCTTAAACATTACCCGCAAAGCTATATATTCATTTAATGCCTGTGAATTCAGACGCACTGACGGTGCTCCGGATTCACAGTTCCGTAGTTTTCCTCTTATGTGCGTTGTTTTAAGAATTGAGCTGCTACGCATGTGTAGTAGCTTATTTATGCTATCTATGTACCATTTCTGTACGCAGGTTGCGTAAGTGCGGTCTTTAGGACACGCTTACGCAATTTGCGTACAGAAATGTTACGTAGATAGTGTAAATAAGCCACTATGTATACGCAGTAACTCATTTCTTAAAACACGTAAGAGGAAAACGACGGACCTGTGAATCCGGACAGGTATTCTTATCTAGTCACATACTACGTATTTCTTCCCCAGCTAATCTGCACAGTATTCTCTACGTGGGCGCGGATCACCATTCCGAATCAAATTTTTCCATCATGACAATGAAAGGCCGACCGCTGCGATTTTCCCGTGACTGGCGTGTATTTTTGAAAATTGCAACGGCAACATGTAGTATTTATATAACCCTAACCCTTACCGACAGCCTAACCGGCATCCTACCACTCACAGACAGCAAAAACCTAACCCTTACTGACAGCCTGACCGGCATCTTACCACTCACAGACAGCAAAAACCTAACCCTTACCGACAGCTTAACCGACATCCTACCATTCACAGACAGCAAAAACCTAACCCTTACTGACAGCCTGACCAGCACCCTACCACTCACAGACAGCAAAAACCTAACCCTTACCGACAGCCTAACCGGCATCCTACCACTCACAGACACAGCAAAAACCTAACCCTTACCGACAGCCTAACCGGCATCCTACCACTCACAGACAGCATAAACCTAACCCTAATGGGCAGCCAAACCATAACCGGTGGAAGGTTGAGGTCAGGTTACGGGACAGGTAGGGTTAATTCCCGATGCCGCTCCGCATTCCGGATGGGCTTCTTCACCTCCAATTTTAAAACACTGGGGCAAATTTACTTGGATTGAGACTTTTCTGGATCCAGACCTCGGCAACGTGGCCGCTTCCTGAGCATGCGCATTGGAACACATACGTTTTTGTGAGCTGCGCATGTGCACCTGAGCGCCGATCCAAAGTGCAGGACTTCCTATGTCTTCTGACAACAGGGAGGAACTGAAGAGCGCGCTGTGACTGTCACACTCGATTCAGATCTCAACGCAACTCCAGCGGTGGCGCCGGTCGTTCTGAAGGGCGTGTGGAGGGAGCGGAAGGGGCGGAGGGATGTAGACAGTGTATGGTAAGGGGTGCATATGAGGCCGGAGTTTACCGCTATGGTCTACAGCGCATGCGCAGTAATTCTGAAACGTAATCTACGTTACTTGTTGCAACGTAGATTGCGTATACGCGGTCTTTAAGACATAGATTATGTTTCAGAATTACTGCGCATGCGCAGTAGACCATAGCGGTAAACTAAAGTTCTGAATACGGCCCTTCAAACGCATTACATATTCTGACAAAGAAGTTTGATGCAGTTCACCAAAATATCCACAAGATGTTGCTAGCGCTGCATTTTGCCCAACTCTACATAACTGCATACAAGTAGAGCTGCTCAGTGTCTGTGCGCAATAAGCAAATGCAAACAATTCTCCCTGCATGCAAAGAAAAACATTAATTCCACCAAAAAAGCCAGGTGTAACTTTCCACCTGTTTTCCTCTTATTTTCAAACTCTGGATCCAGTCCTAAATTTCGTTATGTCCTAAATTGAACCATAGATTAGTTCTATAATTTGATAACTGCAGACCCTGCAACATGACCCATTCCATTAGGTACAATATACTCCGCCCCTGAGCGTCCAATTGACACTCACCTGGTTTAAATGAATGAACTGATATTTTAGAAAAACTTTGCCTCTTTAACAAAGGCGGTTACCATAGTAACTGACAGCTGGAAACCGAGGAGCGGAGTATTTTGCACCTGATGGAATGGGTCATGTTGGAGGGTGTGACACTGGTTCCCACAGTCCTATCACCTGTGACGTTAGACTGCGTTGATGATCTTGCAAGTCTAGTGGTAGACAAACATCCTCTTCTGCTGTGTGCTCCACCAGCATTAAACACTGGGACAAGACATTAGGTCCCCATTTAGCCTTTAAAACGACCTGTGAGGCGCTGTCATTGAGGAAAGTCAGCAAGCGTTAAGTAAACAGTCTGCTTCAATGAATGGAGTCACGGACAGAGGAAACAACAACTTCCTTGTGACAGAGCGGCCAAACCGGTTCCTTACACTCAATGTCACCGTCAGATGTGCTAAAAGCCTTGTTAATGGGAGCGGCCGAGTAGTGACATGTAGTGTCGCTCCTTTCACTTCCTTCCTAAGGGACCGTGATTACCTGCTAATTGCATTAAACACTTTGCACAACCCCTTAGCAGATGGGAACCATCCAAGTCCCCAACTGACCCTCAGTTTAGTGTAAGATTTAGGATTATATTTATCCCAAACATGTTTACACTGTTCTCCTGTGTCACCTCTACCCCTCAGATACATCTCTATCTTTGAATAAAGACCCCTTCTGTATCTCGTTACAGCCCTTGATACATGTGAAAGATCCCCTTAGATCCCCCCTCTGGCCCTTCTCTGCTCCAAGCTATACATGTTACTTCCTCTAGTCTGTCTGTATGGTGTGTGACACAAGCTATACATGTTACTTCCTCTAGTCTGTCTGTATGGTGTGTGACACAAGCTATACATGTTACTTCCTCTAGTCTGTCTGTATGGTGTGTGACACAAGCTATACATGTTACTTCCTCTAGTCTGTCTGTATGGTGTGTGACACAAGCTATACATGTTACTTCCTCTAGTCTGTCTGTATGGTGTGTGACACAAGCTATACATGTTACTTCCTCTAGTCTGTCTGTATGGTGTGTGACACAAGCTATACATGTTACTTCCTCTAGTCTGTCTGTATGGTGTGTGACACAAGCTATACATGTTACTTCCTCTAGTCTGTCTGTATGGTGTGTGACACAAGCTATACATGTTACTTCCTCTAGTCTGTCTGTATGGTGTGTGACACAAGCTATACATGTTACTTCCTCTAGTCTGTCTGTATGGTGTGTGACACAAGCTATACATGTTACTTCCTCTAGTCTGTCTGTATGGTGTGTGACACAAGCTATACATGTTACTTCCTCTAGTCTGTCTGTATGGTGTGTGACACAAGCTATACATGTTACTTCCTCTAGTCTGTCTGTATGGTGTGTGACACAAGCTATACATGTTACTTCCTCTAGTCTGTCTGTATGGTGTGTGACACAAGCTATACATGTTACTTCCTCTAGTCTCTCTGTATGGTATTATGCTGAGCAGGAAAATGTTGCATGAATAGTATATAGAGTATACACAGGTATTATGCTGCACTGGATAATGTCACATGAATAGTATATAGAGTATATACGGATATTATGTTGTGCAGGATAATGTTACATGAATAGTATATAGAGTATACACAGGTATTATGCTGAGCTGTATAATGTTATATGAATAGTATATAGAGTATATACAGGTATTATGCTGCGCTGGGTAATGTTACATGAATAGTATATAGAGTATACACAGGTATTATGCTGCGCAGGGTAATGTTACATGAATAGTATATAGAGTATATAGAGGTATTATGCTGCACAGGATAATGTTACATGAATAGTATATAGAGTATACACAGGTATTATGCTGCGCAGGGAAATGTTACATGAATAGTATATAGAGTATATACAGGTATTATGCTGTGCAGGGATAGTATATAGAATATACACTGGTATTATGCTGAGCTGGATAATATTACATGAATAGCATATAGAGTATACACAGGTATTATGCTGAGCTGTATAATATTACATGAATAGTATATAGAGTATATACAGATATTATACTGAGATGGATAATGTTACAAGAATAGTATATACAGTATACACAGGTATTATGCTGAGCTGTATAATGTTACAAGAATAGTATATACAGTATACACAGGTATTATGCTGCGCAGGGAAATGTTACATGAATAGTATATAGAGTACATACAGGTATTATGCTGAGCTGGATAATGTTATATGAATAGCATAAAGAGTATATAAAGGTATTATGCTGTGCAGGATAATGTTAAATGAATAGTTTATAGAGTATATATAGTATATAGAGTATATACAGGTATTATGCTGAGCTGGATAATGTTACATGAATAGTATATAGAGTATACACAGATATTATGCTGTACAGGATATTGTTACATGAACAGTATATACAGTATATACAAGTATTATGCTGCGCAGGGTAATGTTACATGAATAGTATATAGAGTATATACAGGTATTATTCTGAGCTGGATAATGTTACATGAATAGTATATACAGTATAAAGAGGTATTATGTTGTGCAGGGTAATGTTACATGAATAGTATATACAGTATATACAGGTATTAT
>WWET01011222.1:0-15844 GCA_011038615.1 Limnodynastes dumerilii
TAAACAAATGGGCAGACTAGATGGGCCATGTAGTCAATATGCTTATATTTACATGCTATCCAAAGGCCTGACATAATTCATGCACAACGGTGTAGCATCCCTTTCTCTTACAAGATGGAAGGAGTGGTATAAACTTGTTAAATGTAAAGCTCAGTGCCTCCACCCGAAACTTCTACTCTTTGATATGGGACATGGACTTGTACTTGATTTACTCAGGGGGTTAACAGTTCTCAGTCTCTGAGAGATGGCACTATACTCAGCAGCTGGTGTGGTACTGCTTGGGTAAATCTCTCTCTCCTGTTGGTCGGCTTGGCAACTCCAAACACCACTATCACTGTATGTCTCTCCTCTCTCTCTCAGCATCTCTCTCAAATTCTGCCTGCCTGCACTTTTTACAGTCTTCTAACCCCTCCTTTCTGACCTCTGTCTCCATGGAAACCTGCTGCAAGGCCTGCATAGGATACACCCTTACTGCAAATACAAAAAACAGTTTACCATCATGAAGTTGCAAAGCAAAATAACCAAAACAAAAACTTCACCAGGTTCTGCTACATGTCATTCATTGCACCGGCCAGTATTGATTTATGAAACAAATTATAATATCATTGTATTGGATTGTGTTATGAACTGCTACATATAACACTATGCTAATGACAATGTTCTAGATACATGACTAGAAATGGATTTTATTTATTGTGCAGCATTTGACAGATTCTGCTCCCTGAAGGAGTGTATACTATGCGTATGATTCATTTACTTTGACAACTCACTTTATGAGGTTGGACTGATATCAGAGGTTTTTGCAAGAATAACAACTTATGAATAGCAGATGACTGATTATATGTGCATCGCTTACTGTGTAAAAGTAATACTTACCATTGTTATTTTTCTTAATCTTTGCATTGTTTCTTTTTTTTTATTCCATTTTTTTTATAGTTAATACATTTTTTCTATATGATGTTTGTCATAACTTATATATTTTTTAATTCCAAAGGTCTAACATATCCCTTAATTGAATATTTTTTTTTTATAATTACTGGTGCATGTGCTCTGAATATTTTTTGGTTTGGTTTCCTCTTGTCTAAATAGATGGTTTCCATCGCCTTTCCCTTTTCATAGAGTTTCATATTTATTCAGTATATATTTTGGCAAAGAACATATGGGAGCTGATCCAGTATACACAAAAAAACATGTGGAAGCATATACCTCAGCAAAACCATGTTGAATTGCAGGGGTGGGGGAGGGGGGGTACAAGTTCATTTAATTCCTTATTCATGCAGGGAAAATACTCCACTTATTCTTATTGCACACAAATACTAATTAAAATTTTTTTAATGTAAATGTTTATTTAAAAAAATATATATATTTATACTTGGCTAGAAACCATCACCTATCAACTCTAATTCTTTGTGCACAGTTGAAAGTTTCTTCCCCTGAAATTTAACATGGTTTGGCTCAGGTATAACTTAGCTTCTGATTTTGCAGTTACTCTTGAACTTTGGGCCAGCCCCACAATGTTTCCAGATTTTTTACTATAAGTTGTAAACCCACAGAATTAATTGAAGATGAAGGCGGTAGAGCCATGTGGGTAGAAGCTGTAATGCTAATAAATAGAAAGAGACAGATCCACATGTGTATCCTGGGACCCAGCCTTATCCAATTGATGCCAAGGAGAATTCAAACCGGTCATGCTCATTACGATCCTTAAAGGGAAGCAGAAATGTTAATACAGCATAAACAACAAAGACTGTCAATCTGTAAAAACAGAAAAAATGGTAGTCACTCTACAGACACTTGTTATGGGGGTGGTAAACCAGGGCACAGAGTCTAACTTAGATCCCAGTGTTCACTGTAGTCCCTAGTGGTGGGGACAGACTTGGTTGCAGGATTCTAGCAAGTTGCGTCCCCCAGTGATAACCCTCAATGGCAACATGATCCAACAAGCCCCAAAACCAGAGTGAATACCGAATGCAACCTTGAGTAATGCAAAACAAGATCCAGGAGACCAGTCACACAATAGTATTACACAGATGATAAAGCATTGAACAGGTGTATATGAAAAGATCCAGAGCAAGTTAGCTGAGTAGACAGAACTGGAAAGTCAGAGAATAGCAGAGTGGAGAAACCAGGGGAAGGTAAACAACTAATAAACAACGCGGGCAGAGCAAGTTATCAGGAACAATACAGAACTAAGTGCGAGTAGATGGTAAATTAAAATCACACTCCAGGATGAGTTATAGAGATTGAGTGGCACAATGTGAGTAGATGGAAAACACTGAGCCTAAGATGGAAATATCCACAATCCAGATCTGATTATACACCAGCTGACGTGACGTTTCTCTGTGTGATTTGCTACAGTGCATGCTCTGTGAACTGAAAAGCACAGCCATGGCTGATTCAGATCTGGGCACACCTTGGTGTCCGGGGCTTGACTTTAAGGGGCGTGTAGAGTGAAGGAAAGGGTAGAGGGACATAGTCAATGTACAGTAAGGATATTCCAAGCCAAGTACTTGATCCTGGTCAGAATGCAGATTTAACAAAGGTTACTTTAAGTTTGAGCTTTTGCGCCTACTTCAGGTAATGTCTAGGGGGCACTCAATCAGAAGCTAATTTATTACCCATGAGCTTGACTGTTGTCCAGAAAAATACATTAAACAAATTTGGAATGGCTGCTAGTGTACTGTGTGGTTTTTGTTTATTTTTATTTTCGAGTAAGGTAAAAAACATACATTTTTAATACATTCATATTTTCCAGCAATAAAATTTTCCATGCTTTTAGAGCATAAACAGGACAATTGTTGAAGCATCTGTGTTTTTTATAACAGTTTATAACCTTTTCAAACACATTATACAACCCTGCACTTACAGAGCGTATTTGGAGATGTAGCAGCATGGAGCTGGCTGCTTTGTTCCTGTACGTCACATGCCATTACTTACTTCCCATCCTGATGTCCATTTACTTGCGCATGTGGATTGAACGTACAAAGCTATTCATTACAGCACGCAAGTATGATTTGCGCTCAGATCTGGTTTGCCAGAGTGAGTAATGAACTGTGAGCCAGGTGAAAAGACTCATGTGTAAGATGCAAGTGGATGGAATACTCAGAGTATACAGACACAGAGGTAACCTGACACAAAGTGCAAGTACTGTAGTTTGTTTACTCAAATTAAGATGGTAATATCAAGTACTCGTGTGAGTGGATGGAAAACTCAACCACACACACAAGAACAAAGGGCCTGATCCAGCGCTACGAAAATTCGCACGACGGGCGAATGCGAAAATACGCTCGTCGTATCAACCTACACGCCCCTAGCACTCCCATAGTAAAGTCCCTGCTTACGGCGGCTATACCCTACACTGGGTACGACCGTCGGCCGTACAGATGCCATCAATGGAGTAGACAGTGGACAGAAGCATGCCTACTAGAAAGACCATCAGGCAGTGGAATTGGTGCTGTGGCACCAGAGACAGCAGGAAGAGACCTGGAAGCAACAGCAGGGGAAAGAACTTTGTGGTCAAGGTGTTGTGGTTGAAGACAGCAATGAAGGTAGTGGGGGAGGCAAAGAGTATATATCTGTGCATACGTCATTTCTATCCCTTACCTGGTGTTGCAAGCTTCAGCTTCAGCAGATGTTGATACATGCTGTTGGATCAATCACTGCAGTGTGTAATTTAAATACTGGTTACCGGTCGAATAGTATTCATAGTCACTGTCATTCCATATACACATCCTCCAATCAGCTTGGCAATGGAAGTTGATTGTGGGACAGTTCCTGTAGTATGTGTACCACGCTGACGGTTACAGCTTTGGTCTCCTGCATCTTACCTTTTCCATTACATTGTGACTCTTGTGTACATTGCAATCCCTGTTGTTTTGGTTCAGTGGTTCTTATCTCCTTTGTTCTCTACAGTTTTCTCTGTTCCTCTCCCCTTGCCTCCCTCCTTCCCTTAGAGCAGTGTTTCCCAACCCTTGTTCTCGGGTACCACTAACAGTGCATGATTTCCAGGTCTCCCTGCTGGAGCACAGGTGTGTTCATTACTGACTGACACATTTTAAAAGTTCCATAGGTGGTACTCATTATATGTCAGTCAGTAATGAACACACCTGTGCTCCAGTAAGGAGACCTGGAAATCATGCACTGTTAGTGGTACCCGAGAACAAGGGTTGGGAAACACTGCTCTAAGGGAAGGAGGGAGGCAAGGGGAGAGGAACAGAGAAAACTGTAGAGAACAAAGGAGATAAGAACCACTGAACCAAAACAACAGGGATTGCAATGTACACAAGAGTCACAATGTAATGGAAAAGGTAAGATGCAGGAGACCAAAGCTGTAACCGTCAGCGTGGTACACATACTACAGGAACTGTCCCACAATCAACTTCCATTGCCAAGCTGATTGGAGGATGTGTATATGGAATGACAGTGACTATGAATACTATTCGACCGGTAACCAGTATTTAAATTACACACTGCAGTGATTGATCCAACAGCATGTATCAACATCTGCTGAAGCTGAAGCTTGCAACACCAGGTAAGGGATAGAAATGACGTATGCACAGATATATACTCTTTGCCTCCCCCACTACCTTCATTGCTGTCTTCAACCACAACACCTTGACCACAAAGTTCTTTCCCCTGCTGTTGCTTCCAGGTCTCTTCCTGCTGTCTCTGGTGCCACAGCACCAATTCCACTGCCTGATGGTCTTTCTAGTAGGCATGCTTCTGTCCACTGTCTACTCCATTGATGGCATCTCTTTTTGTTCTTCTACAGTTGGTGAGCTACGGTTCCCTGTCCTCTTTTTTTGTGGAAGGGTATTTTTATCATGACACATTGTGCTGTCACTTGCCACATCAATCACTTTTGGGCATTCTCTGGCCTGTGACAGTGCATGTCAGCTGATCTATGATGAATGAGCCAGGATTGTGTAGGTGCTTCTGAAAATCTCCCTTCTAACAATAGCAAATATTTAAAGATTTAGAGTAACAGGAAAGGTGCAGAATAAAGTAAACACAGTGTTTGAAGGTTATTCTGATTTTGTATTACAGAGAAATGTTTCCAAGTTATCCAAATGAGTCATGACCTGAAGTCATAGCTAATATCACCATTTTTAAAAGATATTTTGATTCATATTCCATAAAAGGGGCAGACTTAGCCAAATGTAGAAGTAAGGATTGGGGCTTATTTTGTCCTGACATGGCAAATGTAATTGATGTGAATCTCCTAAATTTAATTGACTATAGACATGACTCAATGGTTCTGAACATAAAACATTTTGTCTCAAAAATAATTTTCTTTTTTATAATTGTTAAAGGTGTTCTTTAAAAAAATAATTGTAGTTGAAATGTCCTAATTATATTATCTATGTAATACAGATATATTAAATATATAAGCAATATTGTATAACTGTAAATTAAATGTTATCTGACTTGGAAAGTGGAGTAGCAATTTAACCGTTCAAAAAGTTCAATAATATATTTGGGTGTTTTCTGCCTATGGTACTGTATAACATCAGAATCCATAATGCCAACATTCATCTTAAACAGACAGTGGTTAGTCTTCATTTTGCACAATCACATCTCAACAGGGAGTAATGTCACTGAGAAAAATCATCAGCCAAAGCCAATCACTGCCACTTGTCGGAAAGGCAACCTGCCTTAGCTTTCCCTGTGAGCTGCCAGCTAAATAATCACAGAAGGTTACTCTTCAAAACGGGTAAATTCCACCTCGGCAGCAACTGAGAGGATTGCCACAAAAACAAGGGCCTGCTGGATGCAAGTTAATTGTCCAATTAAACGACTACAGAAATGAAAAACAAACAAGCGAGTCTGGTGAGTGCCCCAGTTTCCAAAGTTTATGTGATGGAAATTATTGTTACTGAGGTAAAGAAATAGTATTGTGTCCAGTTGTTTTTATTGGGTTTATCAAAAACCAAATTTATATTTAAAATTACTTTTATACCTTTTTTTGCACAACTATTACACCTACTTATTTAAAAGTGTTACTTATAAGTATTGTTCCTATTAGCAATTGAGCTGAATTAATTTGTACATCAAAGGATCATCTTGAGAATACTAATAATATTGAATTAAAATAATTATCTAAAAAAGCAATTTCGTTTATAGTAACCTAAAATATTTGACTATTCTTATCAGAATTTAAAACATTCATAATTTCTTTTAAACTTTGTTGACTTTGTTTAAAATACATTTTCAAAGGTGTGTTTTTTTAACTACATCTATGTCATAAAATACTATTTAACAGTTGTATGCCTTACTTTGGAACAATACAACTACAATAATCCAACTATGTATACAATAAAACTAGCTAGCTATTTATTGTTTTTACTATTGTTTTATTGGAGGTATTTCTGCATTGCTAGATACCAAATAAATGAACTTCTTATGTCATCTATGAATTATTGAAAAATTCTTCTTATCGCAGGCAGTGAGTGTTTCAATGTGTTAATGTTAAACACATAAGAACATTAAATTGTTTATAATTTTAATGATAAGGTGACCTGTTAATAAAGAGGGAATCACTATGTATACAATATTTCAATATATATCTTTCTGAATGTTTGACTCAAATTGTGTTGATGCAGTGGTGTATTTATTTTTTTCATGCTATGCTGTAAAACAGTTTTGTCTTTTGAGCTAAACATATAGTACTTCAAAATTACTTTTTTTTATTATACCGAAATTACAATTGTACTTTGTTTTTATATGCTTATTTTACTTGGAAAATAGAAATGCACAACATCTTACGGTATAAAGGGCTATGTAGCTTTTCTGGTGACCCATAATTTATAAATAATAGATTGAAATTCATGGAATTAAATATATGTATTATAACTTAATGCGAATTTGAAAACTTTTCTTAATGGTCAGACAGATTCACTACTTTCCAAAAATAAAAAACCCACTCTGAATCAGGGCAGCCAATCAAAAATTTAGACCATTCTAAAGCTACCTTTTTGGGTCTTTCCAATAGCGGTGGGAGTCCCCGCCGCGAATGCTGTCATTTAGAAGTAGAGACAGCCAAAAAGTGATTTTCGGCCTATCAGAATACTTACCTATTCATTTTCGGATGTCACTTCTGCCAGACCCATTACAACCACCGCCACCTGCTGGACTTTTAGGGTTAAGTTCTGGGAAAGGTAGGGTTAGGGCATAGGGTCATGGAAGGGAAGTCTTAGGGTTAGACTATGGGGAAAGCAGAATTAGGTTTAGGCTGCGGGTAGGAAAGTCTTAGGTTTAGACTGTGGGGAAGGAAGTCTTAGGGTTAGGCTGCAGGGAGGGGAGTCTTAGGGTTAGGGTCAGGCTACGGGGAAAGGAGTCTTAGGGTTAGGGTCATGGAAGGGGAGGGTTAGGGTAAGGATTAGGGAAAGGGTTAGATTTAATACTTACCATTCGGAGCACCGTATTCTTTCTTTAAGGCAAAAGCAATCAATTTCCCTGCAAGTTGAGAACCAGCTGGGAAAAAACAGCCCTTTCTTAGCAGCGACCCATACCCCTCCAATACATACTCAAACATCTAATTAACTATAAAAGTATTGTGGCCACATTTGTGAGGGAGAACAAGCTCAGGAATAAGTGCTCCAAAAGTGTCATGTATTTTGATCACAATGACAAAATGGACAAGCAAGAATATTGTATCACTGTTCCGGTCAAAACACATAAGCGTATTATTATTTATATTTTAATATAAAACTTCAGTGAATACTTTATGTCAGGCAACCTCAAGCACTGAACGCTAATCACCTATCTCATCATAAATCAGTTGCACCCAGTTTCTCAATCTGTCATATGCACTTAGTGTTCTGTTAATGAGAGCCCCAAACACTACATAACGTATATATATATAGAACCGTTTTACCCTAGAGGGCCTTGAAGGAACAAAACCTGCAGCAAACTGCCACCGTTACCACTAAATGTGTTAAATATATAAGAACAAAGTAAAAGCTTGTCAGTACTAAAGATTACTGATACACTTTGAAGCTGTATTAATTTCTCTGCATATGAATGAAACATCTGTGACTGTTTTACATACAGATAGCACGGGTTATATGCAGAGAATTGGATGAGAAAATAAGCTTACGTTGTGTGATCAGCTTTTTATACTTTGTAATGAAAATTAGTATGCCGTAAATAGACACTTTTATGCTTTGTGATTGACATATATGCAATCCATCTGTGTATTTAGACAGACAAATTATAGGAAGATTGGTGACTGCAGTTCAAAGTTTGATTTGGTCTTGGTCATCCTGATCATTGCTTACAGTTCAATATGTTCCTTATGGAGGCAGATGCACAGTGACCATTTCCTGAACATTTCATTAACCAATAACTGATAAATGTGAGAATTTAAAGTGCACCAGACATCCACATATATACATCATTTCAATTGTTCAATCTGGTTAAGTATACAAGGTTTATAAGAAGATGCACACGTTCTTTTTTTTTTTTCTTTATCCTTGCAATTGTGAAGTTTAAAATTTACTGACAGCATTGGAAACGGAGAAGAATATGTTTTGGAGAAATACTGATTCCTATATAATATGTAATAATAAAGCTGCCCAGCATTTATAAATAAAATTAAAAGTAGATAATATTTTTTTACATGCAAAACAGAAATAGGTAAATCTGCACCCTTATATCTCAACATGTTTTGTTCAGGAGAAGATTTAGTTGAGTTTTTATTGCATGGGATGGGGAGCGAGACCAGCAGATTGCAGCACAGACATTGCTGATGCTGAAAAGGCAGGTGGTCATACGGTATATACATGAAACGGGAATAAGTTCACATCAAAGACTATTCAATTAGGCATGCAACATTGCTTCTCTGCACTCCACATACGAAAGCCAAGGGGGAGTTCTGATTCAACTAATAAAATGGTTACTTTTGTGCTCCAGATGTGTTTTCAATGCGATTGTGTTCATAATATCAATTAATAGGAATACATGATCAGTTCACAGATGTCTGCCTGCATCGGCTGATTGCCACTGTATTTGAAAATGGCATGAGATCAAGAAATCATGATATCTATATTATCTATAACAATGCACGTTTAACTCACAATAACAAGTGTAAAAATGATGGTAATTCTAAGCTATATCTAACCCTCAATTACAACTAGCAATTTAAAAAATATGTTATAGTGCTATAAAACATTTTTAAAAAGTCAGCTAAGCCTTTATGTATTATGTGACAGATTAAATGCACCTTTTCAAAATGTTAAATAATGTAGCAGC
This sequence comes from Limnodynastes dumerilii, assembly GCA_011038615.1. Classification (NCBI taxonomy): domain Eukaryota; kingdom Metazoa; phylum Chordata; class Amphibia; order Anura; family Limnodynastidae; genus Limnodynastes; species Limnodynastes dumerilii. The sequence goes on from WWET01011222.1 coordinate 9,253, forward strand.
ATCTACTGAGCACCCAACTGTGGGGCCAAATGATATTCCTTTTAGTTAGCCCAGAGGAAAGGTATAAAGGCCATATGAATGTTTTATAATGAGCATTCTAAATCACTTCCTGCTTGTCAATTATGAATTTGCAGTTCTAACCTTGATTTTTGCAACTGCTATTATATTGATTTTTGTTTTTTTAAGCTAATAATTTTTAAAATTTGACAAGCCAGAATTATATAAAAGTTAACAAGGATGCAAAAGCACATGATCATGATCACAATCTATGTTCCACAATTAGTGGAGTTAGGTTACATAGAAGAATAAATATACAGACATGACATACAGTATTGTCAAAATTTGAATGTACAATAATGATGAGAGATAATAAAAAACAGTTTTGACAGCATATACCACTTAGGCAAGCTTTAACTAAAATAATTCTAAATCTAAATTATTGTACAGATTGGCATAGGTCCCAACTGTCCCGATTTGAGCGGGACAGTCCTGCTTTTAGGGGCTGCCCCGCCCACCTCCCAGCTTTTCCCGACTCTCTGGACAATTTTTCAATTTTTTTTTAAGCCCTGCCGCTTTAAGCCTGCTGTACGTGGCAGGCGGCAGGGCTCTTCAAAGACGAAGACCACGTCTGCAGTCACGTGAAGAACTGCTAATACAGGGCTCCAATGCGAGCCCTATATTAACAGTTCGTCACGTGACTGCAGACCAGACAGACTATGAGAGACTACAACGAGCAGCAGTGGGAACACCGCGGAGGAAAGAAGACTTCAAAGGTAAGTTCATTAAATATTAAATGAGGGTCTGGCATGGCATATAGAGGCTGGCACTAGCATTATGGGGCAGACATTGGAGGCTGGCACTGGTAGATGGGGGCAGACATTGGAGGCAGACACTGGCAGTTGGGGGGCAGACATTGGAGGCTGGCACTGGCATTATGTGGGCAGATGAAAGCTGACACTGGTATTTGGGGGCAGATGGAGGCTGACAATTGGGGGCAGACACTGGCATTATGGGGGCAGATGGAGGCTGGCACTGGCATTAGGGAGCAGACATTGGAGTCAGGCACTGGCATATAATGGGAGCAGATGGAGGCTGACAATTAGGGGCAGACACTAGCATTATGAGGGCAGATGGAGGCTGGCACTAGCATTAGGGGGCAGACATTGGAGGCTGGCACTGGCAGATGGGGGCAGACATTGGAGGCAGGCACAGGCATTATGGGGGCAGATGAAGGCTGGCACTGGCAATAGGGGGCAGATGGAGGCAGACAACTCCCTGATTTATGTAACCTACCTGACAACAAGTCTTTCATATTTTCTACTCTACCACTTGTATTCTACTAGCACCATTTTGCCTCCTAAGAAGACAATACTGGCTACACTGGCACCCCCTCTATGACTTCAACAAAAAGTCTGGTAACAGTAGTGTACTCTCCAGTACTGTGGTACCAGCCAGGTGTACACAACCTTCTTCGTCAGTTCAGAGTCATAGAACAGTACTCGAGACAGAGCTGGCTTTTGATGCAGACTCAGATGCACCATTGACTGTGCAAGACTTGTAACAACTTCTTAAAGTGCTCTGAATTCTGTACCTTGCTGACCTGGAGCTTGTGGTTTCCTTCCACAATACTTTGATCATGGCTTAAGATGATATACTGTCAGATATAAATAAATATTAACAATATTACCAATTTGTATGTGCAGTTATGTAGACATCCACACATCTACAACAAAAACTATACTCAGACAAGTTGTTTTACTGTTCACTTATCTTTGTGTGTGTTATGTGTATTGTTTTTGCAAAGATAAACCATCTAACTGTGCAAAACGCAACAATTGCACTATTCCTAACATTTACAGTAACCACATAAAAAATACAACAGTGTATCTTTAAAATTCAATTCAATCAGGGCCTGCCACCTCTGTGTGCCATGCTTAGAAATAAGCACAAAGGGTTAGGCTGTTGCAACACAACAGTGTGAGTGGAAATGATAATGGGCCTGATTCAGACTTAATAACAACAGCCAATTTATGCACACGGCATGCATAAATCTGGCTTTCGGAACGCACTGGGGATGCACGCGGCAGATGTTACACATCGCAACTCTGATAGTACGTAACTTGTACGTAACTCCATACGATAGGGAATGACATCCCTACGCAAGCCAAAAATATGCATTGTGGGAGGAGGGAGGCTTTTAAATTGTACAGTGTGGGCTGGGTTAGGTATTTACGTACGACAAGGCATTATGTACACACAGAGATACGCAAATAAAAGTCAAGGTAGGATTCTGAACACGTAAATCAGCATGCATGCGAGGGGAGTGCCAGGGGGGGCCATTAAGCTTAGTTGTGTATGTAAAATGATTTTAAGTCTGGATCTGGCCCCATGTTATTTTAATCTGCACAAGTACTCACATTGGGCCTGATGCAGACCTACGAATGAGCGCGGTGCGTATTACCGCTCAGCGTAAAAACTTAGCACTCCCCCGACACTCCCCTTACTTTCATTTCATTACGCCGGCTAAACCCTACCCTAACTTTTACCTGCGTTACATTGCCTGTCCGTTTGTACTACCGCAACGTAACTAGGTACTGCAGCCCATACTGTATGATTTAAATACCTCCCCCCGCCTACATTTTCTAACGCCAACGTATTTCCGGTTTTCGTATTTTTGGCACACCCCTTTCAACGGTTATGCGCAAATAATACGCCTGCCCGATTCACGCTTAAGAAGTTACGAATTTACGCAGGAAAACATCTGCACACGCATGCGCAGAACGTTCGAAATTTTGAATTTACGCTGACGGCCGGAGTAACCACGCAAACGGACGTAGGTCTGGATCAGGCCCATTATGTATATCATCCATTTATTACTGCCTTATTTGAATACCAGCTAGTCACATTTTAACTATTACTTGGTAACATTTGCAGGATAAGTAGTAGCTAGAATCTTCCTGATTGCTATAAGTAACACATCACATACCTGTGGGAGCTATTCTATATCAACAATATCTAAAAAAAAAACCTGACAAATTACATATTCCATGCAGTGAATTACATGCATGCCACCATCTAACTTCCCCTTGGGCGAAGAGGGCGTCTAATGGCACAGAAGTGATTTCTCTCATTCCTAGGCATCTATGAAACTTACATCACGTGACATACGCCTAAGCTCTGACGCGATTCATGTGATGGATATTATGCACAAAAGCATATACAAACATATACTAAAATATACATTAGTTTAAGTACATAGTCATCCTAATCTAATATACAGATGTTTGAAATTATATGCAAAGGTATGCAAAATGTTTGTCACTACTTAATGTAAAAAAAAACCTGTAAAAAAAAAAAAAAAGAAACCCCATGGATAATGTAAACTTGATTTTATTTAAATATAATTCTACCTTTCACTGATTTTGGTATATACGCAGATAAACGTGGAAACATCCAGAAGGCTTCTAAATCTCCACTTTCATTCTCTCTCAGTGTGTTCCACTACCAGGACAGTGAAATGTAAAATACACATCTCAAGCAATGTAAATGAGTTCACACTTTAAAAACCAGGATGCAGGTTCTCCGTCAGCGTTCTGCTGCTATGGTAACAGTTTAACCTGTGACCTCTAAGATTCTACAGAAATAAAAACGAAAAAATAGTACTGCATTTCAAACAATAGTATATTTCTAAAGGAAATAAGACATGGCCAGACAAATCCTTATTATATTAAAATATAGCAGTTGATGTATAATATTTAAATACTAAGCCATGGTTGCCGACTTTTGGCAGCTTCCCTCCGGGAGCATGCGGGGGCGGGGCTTAATGACGCAGGTGATGCAAATCACGTCATTAGGCTCCGCCCCCTGGCTCATACTGACCCGTTTTTACTTGAAATAGGGGTCGGGATAGGGCTTGATGCCGCAAATCGCGTCATCAAGTCCCTTCCTGTGTCTAGCAACATTAGTATACTAGTGTTGCTAGGCAGGGGGGCAGGACTTGAGGCTGTGGTTTCAGTGAAACCACGGGCCTCAAGTCACTTGCGGGAGATTTGCTGGCTCTCCCGGAATACCGGGAGTACTGCCCGAATTTCGGGAGTCTCCCGGACATTCCGGGAGAGTCGGCAACCCTGTTTAAGTCAATATCCAAAAACTACCTTTGTAAATAACACTGGGAAATTACACTTTCCCAAATAGAACTAAAAACCTGCTAAAATGCTAAACTAGCTTTTTCCACTTAAGGCAAACCCCTAATTAAAGTTAGAAAATAAATATTACTGTAACTATAAAAGTAAACACTTGGGCCCAGATTTTCTAAGCTGCGGGAAATGAAAAGTACATATGTTGCCCACAGCAACCAATCAGATTCTAGCTGACATTCCCTTTTATGTAATAGGAAAGTGAGAGCTAGAATCTAATTGGTTGCTATGGGCAACATCTCCACTTTTCCATTCTTGCAGTCTAGTAAATCTAGCCCTTGGGGTTTATTTATTTTAAAAAAAAGTCACTTCCTCCTCTATACATACTGGTCAGGATTGTTGTGAATCAAGAGAGTGGGGATATATGTAGCACTGAAATGTATTGTTATTTCCCCTTCTTCCCCCTCAGTGATCCTATGATCATCTGTGCTTCTGCAAAGGTCTGCTGCTTCTCAGCTTAACTCTTCTCTTCTTATGCAAATGTAATTTTGTGCATGGGAAAAAAAGAATACTCTAGCTACAGTTATCCCCAGGAGGTGGGGGGGGGAGGGGGAATCACCAATGCCACATGGAACAGCCCCTATGCTTTTTACTTTTCTCCCTGAAATGACTTTTCAAAAGTAGGCAACCATGGCTTATCATCGTCCTTTGATGGTGGTCTTATATATTCCAAATCTCAGAGAAGAGAAAAGCAACACAAGGGAAGTAAGCAAATTTCTATTTTTCTCAAATAGTGCAGCTTAGAAGGTGGAAAAATATGAAGCAAATTGCTATATGGATCTCATGTTTAGAAACAGTCAGTGGCTTCCTTGTTCATTCTAAAAGCTAATACAAAAGTGACAACATTTTGCAATATATTATCATTAAATATTGCATGCTTAGCCGTAGGTACAAGCTACTAGTACATTCTTCAAATAGGATTATACATATACTAACTGACAAATATGGTAAGTCTGCCCTGGCTATTGGAGTTATTTCAGAGTATGAATGAAAGTGTAAGTGCATGCCACACATTGTTGGTGTCGGTTGCAGTCCCCGCATAGAATGAGGGATTTCCGAAATAGGGGCATCCGAAAGTTCCTTTTTGAATGTCCCTATATAGAATACTCCTCCATTTTAGACATTTTTTTTCAGAATGGGTTAGTATGCCGATCGGAAGGTTAGGGTTAGAGTAATGGAAGGGGAGGGTTAGGGTTAGATTATATAGATTATCGGCCGGATCCAGAACTACGGCCGTCGGGTATGAGCGGCCGTAAGATGGTGATTGCTAGCTACTGCGCATGTGTACTATGTATGAAATCTACATATCGTTTTGGTACGTAGATTGCGTATATGAGGTCCTTAAGACCGCATATACGCAATCTACATACCGAAACAATACATAGATTACGTACATAGTTACTATGCACGTGCAGCAGCTAGCAATCACCATCTTATGGCCGCTCGTACCCGCCGCCCATAGTTCTGGATCCGGCCTTATATGCCTAATTATCATTGTCATCATCATTGATTCCTACTCAATAGTGCTCAAATAATTCCCCATCGCCGTGTCTGTGGCTGCACTGCTAACTGTGGTGGAGTTTCACTATGCATCCCACAAGTCCTGGTGCTGCACATGGCTTCTTCACTCAAACAGGTCTTTAACTGGCAGGACAGCTCCAAATAAGGAAACACCTGTTATATGACATCATAACAGAGGAAAGTACACTAACTCACACTGCACTTTACAAAAACTATCCTATGTGTAAAACAACTGTTCTTAAGCTGACATATTAATCCTTCAAATAAAATAAAATATGCTGAAGGCTGAAAACATATTCCATCTTTGTGATCCCTGAAGTACAGTAAAAATAATTGCAGTAAAAATTGGCTATTTAAACCTATAAAAAAGGAACAAAAATGTTGGGTCAGTAAAAAATTATGAATTTATAAATTATTTTACTAATAAGCTCTTAGATAATAGAGCTGCACAATACTGCTAATAACATCCTACATAGTTATATATTTCCATATTTTATGACAAGAGTCATCAGCTGAAAATAGTTTTCCTTTCAATTTTGAAAAATTTTTACTTGATAATTAGCAATGTTTTATACTTATATTATAGTGTACTTAGTTTTTTTTTACTGAGACTGTCATTCCAGTAATAAAAATAGGCTAATTTTTGTGAAATGCAAAGTACTATATTTTGGTGTTTCCTTAGATAAATCCTTTAGATATATTGTTAGTGAATATTTTTTTTCCCTATTTTGATAGCAATATATTATATGATTTAGAAATAAGGCTGTTTTAAGGCCTTCTTAGCTCTTTATTAGAACTTTAATAGGGTTTATGCTACATATACAAGGATTTAATGATTACGATCTTCCATAGACGGACGTAGTTCACTAAACAGT
>WWET01011223.1:0-11895 GCA_011038615.1 Limnodynastes dumerilii
GAAGGGTTGGGGTTAGAATTAGGGAAAGGGTTGAGGTTAGAATTAGGGGAAGGGTTGGGGTTAAAATTAGGGGAAGGGTTGGGGTTAGAATTAGGGGAAGGGTTGGGTTAGTTTACAGCCTTACCTTTCAGCGCACCGCGTTCGGTGCTCCGTGGATCGATTGCTGTGCCTCATTGAGGCATATGAAATAGGGTCGTTCTTTCCCTCATCTTCTCTGATCACGTTTCCCTCCCTCTGTTATCAAAGCTATCATGTACAAGATGGGGTTCATAGGGAACATCAGAAAAAGCCCCACATATTGATTACACGTTTACATTAAAACAATACTTTTAATTGATCAAGTTAAAAAGTTCATTAGATGACAGCGATAATATAGGACAAACCCTGTGATTAACTGTGTACAAAAAGTGAAAATTAATTAAAATCCAGGTAACAGCAAAAAATATAAAGACCCTCTATATATATATATATCTCCTCATCCCATTTATGCTCAACTAGACATTGATATGTCATTACATCCACCGCAATAAAGGGGAAAATCCTGCTCTTGTCCTCTATATGTATCACAAGCTCAATATAACATCAATATAACATCTGACATATTGCAGCAGCACGGACAGTCCACCCTGTCATCTCCCTCGTAGCTCCTCTCACGGTATCGTGAAGGGGAACCTGCCTATTCCTGGCATAGCGGCTTAGAGGCAGAAAAACTGGAGGATTAGAGCTGGCAGATTAATAAGAGGGAGCCTGGAACTGTCACTCCAGGGGAGCTACTGATCCATTAATAGTTATGTTTTCACTGTAAGTGTGCCAGCGTTATACGGCCTTTTCTGAGGTTCCTTTTGAACCCCATCTTGTTGCATAAATGTTTTTGCCATATTTGCATCTTCCCTCTAAACTGTTGGATTATATAGAAATGTTTGTCTCCATTGAGGAGCCACCAGACCCTCCAACATAACCCATTCCATTAGATGCACAATACTCCGCTCCTGAGCTTCCAGCTGTTACTCACCTGGGCCCAGATCCAGAACAACGCTTGTGAGCGAATTTACGCGGGGCAGAGACGTAAAATCGCATTTTGGTAAGTACTGCGCATGCGAATCATAGAAAATACGCTCCGTAACGTAGCGTAAATGTGAACGTATGGGCCATTCACGTATGTGTCACGTAAATACTTACGTGTGGGCGTGCCAATTTTACGTGAGTCTAAAATATGTCTGAAATACGCTCTGTAGGCGGGGCTTTGTATTTAAAGTGTACAGTATGGGCGTGCTTAGCTGCGTAAATTCGTGTTGCCCATACGTACATGTGCGGATGACATTGGTTACGTTGCCAAAAGTAAAGGTAGGGTTTGGAAAGCGGATCTCGGACAAAATACGTACATTCAAGGGGTGTGCCAAGGGGTATAGAAGGTACGCACACGAAAATACGCTACGCGAGGAAACGTATTGCAAGCGGAGTTCTGGATCTACCCCCTGGTTTTAATAAATTAATCGATGTTTGAAATACATTTTTCTCTTCAACAAAGGTGGTGGTTACCATAGCAACTGACAGTTGGAATCTTAGGATTCCATGATAATGGAATGTATCATGTTGGAGGTTCTGAGCCACAGAGACAATTTACATCCAAAACTTACAATTAACATTGTCTTTGTGCAGTATTTTCCTAGTTTTCTAGGAGCTATGATGTAACAAGCCCTGATTGGCCTGTCAGTGGGGTAGATCCAGAACCACGTTTGCCGTACGTTTATTCGCGGAGCGTATTTTCGTGCACGTAAGTTCGCTACACTCCCCTCAGCACACCCCTGCACGGACGTATTTTGTCAAGATACGCTACCCAAACCCTACCTTAACTTTTTCAGACGTAACAGCGTACGTCCGCTAACGGACGTATAGACTACGTGAACGTACGCCGCTTAGCACGCCCATACTGTACACTTTAAATACAAACCTCCACCTACTTCACGTAAATCGAACGTATTATTAACTCACGTAAAATTGGCACGCCCACACGTAAGTATTTACGTGACACATACGTGAATATCCCATACGTTCACAATTAAGCTACGTGAATGTGTGTATTTTCTATGGTGCGCATGCACAGTGCGTTCTAAACTGCGATTTTACGTCTCCGCCACGTGTAAAATCGCTACGAAGCGTAGTTCTGGATCAGGCCCAGTATGCCCATCATCTTCAGGACCTCCTCCTGCAGGTGGGGCTATGACGTGGCGAGCTGATCAGGAAGCAGAATGCAGATTTAATGAGCTGATATAAGAATGCTGATTTAATGAGCAATTCGCATTTCACTGTACCGTCCGTGTACTGACACGTGCATGACATAATCTTTGAGACAAGCATATACTTACTGGCAGGATCAACCAGGTAGCGCCATCGCGGGCCAAAGATCCAACATTTTTGTAAAAATGGTGTTTTACTCATGGTTGCCGACTTTTGGCAGCTCCCACAATGCTCCCAGATCCCAGAGAGAAGCTAGCGACGCATGCAGGGGGCGGGGCTTAATGACGTGGGTTATGCAAAGGACATTATGCTTAATGACGTGGGCTATGCAGTGAAACCACGGGCTTCAAGTCACTTGCGGGAGATTTGCTGGCTCTCCCGGGATACCGGGAGTACTGCCCGAATTTCGGGAGTCTCCCGGACATCCCGGGAGAGTCGGCAACCCTGGTTTTACTGTACCCGAATTTGGTGGGGATAGATATATATAAAAATACTGAAAAATAAGAAGCACGGAATCCAGCCCGGATGCACAGCCAATGGCATTGAGGATATTGCGTACTTTAGCACTGCTAACACCCAAACACTTACAGTACCTGCGTTCAGAAGTGTGTTACAAGGAAGCGAAGGAGAAGGCATGTGGGGTCAGTGTACACAGGGTGTTCCTGCAAATTGGCAAATCCAGTGCTGACCATTCATTGTAAGTAAAGATTTCAACCTATTTACACAAGACAAAGGGTCTGTCTGTGTCTAGGATGCAGCTCATGCAGAATTTCCGAGGTCTATACTGTACAAGAGAGGGTGATCTCCCTGACTCCCTGAAGAGCGGGTGATCTCCCTGACTCCCTGAAGAGCGGGTGATCTCCCTGACTCCCTGAAGAGCAGGTGATCTCCCTGACTCCCTGAAGAGCGGGTGATCTCCCTGACTCCCTGAAGAGCGGGTGATCTCCCTGACTCCCTGAAGAGCGGGTGATCTCCCTGACTCCCTGAAGAGCGGGTGATCTCCCTGACTCCCTGAAGAGCGGGTGATCTCCCTGACTCCCTGAAGAGCGGGTGATCTCCCTGACTCCCTGAAGAGCGGGTGATCTCCCTGACTCCCTGAAGAGCGGGTGATCTCCCTGACTCCCTGAAGAGCGGGTGATCTCCCTGACTCCCTGAAGAGCGGGTGATCTCCCTGACTCCCTGAAGAGCGGGTGATCTCCCTGACTCCCTGAAGAGCGGGTGATCTCCCTGACTCCCTGAAGAGCGGGTGATCTCCCTGACTCCCTGAAGAGCGGGTGATCTCCCTGACTCCCTGAAGAGCGGGTGATCTCCCTGACTCCCTGAAGAGCGGGTGATCTCCCTGACTCCCTGAAGAGCGGGTGATCTCCCTGACTCCCTGAAGAGCGGGTGATCTCCCTGACTCCCTGAAGAGCGGGTGATCTCCCTGACTCCCTGAAGAGCGGGTGATCTCCCTGACTCCCTGAAGAGCGGGTGATCTCCCTGACTCCCTGAAGAGCGGGTGATCTCCCTGACTCCCTGAAGAGCGGGTGATCTCCCTGACTCCCTGAAGAGCGGGTGATCTCCCTGACTCCCTGAAGAGCGGGTGATCTCCCTGACTCCCTGAAGAGCGGGTGATCTCCCTGACTCCCTGAAGAGCGGGTGATCTCCCTGACTCCCTGAAGAGCGGGTGATCTCCCTGACTCCCTGAAGAGCGGGTGATCTCCCTGACTCCCTGAAGAGCGGGTGATCTCCCTGACTCCCTGAAGAGCGGGTGATCTCCCTGACTCCCTGAAGAGCGGGTGATCTCCCTGACTCCCTGAAGAGCGGGTGATCTCCCTGACTCCCTGAAGAGCGGGTGATCTCCCTGACTCCCTGAAGAGCGGGTGATCTCCCTGACTCCCTGAAGAGCGGGTGATCTCCCTGACTCCCTGAAGAGCGGGTGATCTCCCTGACTCCCTGAAGAGCGGGTGATCTCCCTGACTCCCTGAAGAGCGGGTGATCTCCCTGACTCCCTGAAGAGCGGGTGATCTCCCTGACTCCCTGAAGAGCGGGTGATCTCCCTGACTCCCTGAAGAGCGGGTGATCTCCCTGACTCCCTGAAGAGCGGGTGATCTCCCTGACTCCCTGAAGAGCGGGTGATCTCCCTGACTCCCTGAAGAGCGGGTGATCTCCCTGACTCCCTGAAGAGCGGGTGATCTCCCTGACTCCCTGAAGAGCGGGTGATCTCCCTGACTCCCTGAAGAGCGGGTGATCTCCCTGACTCCCTGAAGAGCGGGTGATCTCCCTGACTCCCTGAAGAGCGGGTGATCTCCCTGACTCCCTGAAGAGCGGGTGATCTCCCTGACTCCCTGAAGAGCGGGTGATCTCCCTGACTCCCTGAAGAGCGGGTGATCTCCCTGACTCCCTGAAGAGCGGGTGATCTCCCTGACTCCCTGAAGAGCGGGTGATCTCCCTGACTCCCTGAAGAGCGGGTGATCTCCCTGACTCCCTGAAGAGCGGGTGATCTCCCTGACTCCCTGAAGAGCGGGTGATCTCCCTGACTCCCTGAAGAGCGGGTGATCTCCCTGACTCCCTGAAGAGCGGGTGATCTCCCTGACTCCCTGAAGAGCGGGTGATCTCCCTGACTCCCTGAAGAGCGGGTGATCTCCCTGACTCCCTGAAGAGCGGGTGATCTCCCTGACTCCCTGAAGAGCGGGTGATCTCCCTGACTCCCTGAAGAGCGGGTGATCTCCCTGACTCCCTGAAGAGCGGGTGATCTCCCTGACTCCCTGAAGAGCGGGTGATCTCCCTGACTCCCTGAAGAGCGGGTGATCTCCCTGACTCCCTGAAGAGCGGGTGATCTCCCTGACTCCCTGAAGAGCGGGTGATCTCCCTGACTCCCTGAAGAGCGGGTGATCTCCCTGACTCCCTGAAGAGCGGGTGATCTCCCTGACTCCCTGAAGAGCGGGTGATCTCCCTGACTCCCTGAAGAGCGGGTGATCTCCCTGACTCCCTGAAGAGCGGGTGATCTCCCTGACTCCCTGAAGAGCGGGTGATCTCCCTGACTCCCTGAAGAGCGGGTGATCTCCCTGACTCCCTGAAGAGCGGGTGATCTCCCTGACTCCCTGAAGAGCGGGTGATCTCCCTGACTCCCTGAAGAGCGGGTGATCTCCCTGACTCCCTGAAGAGCGGGTGATCTCCCTGACTCCCTGAAGAGCGGGTGATCTCCCTGACTCCCTGAAGAGCGGGTGATCTCCCTGACTCCCTGAAGAGCGGGTGATCTCCCTGACTCCCTGAAGAGCGGGTGATCTCCCTGACTCCCTGAAGAGCGGGTGATCTCCCTGACTCCCTGAAGAGCGGGTGATCTCCCTGACTCCCTGAAGAGCGGGTGATCTCCCTGACTCCCTGAAGAGCGGGTGATCTCCCTGACTCCCTGAAGAGCGGGTGATCTCCCTGACTCCCTGAAGAGCGGGTGATCTCCCTGACTCCCTGAAGAGCGGGTGATCTCCCTGACTCCCTGAAGAGCGGGTGATCTCCCTGACTCCCTGAAGAGCGGGTGATCTCCCTGACTCCCTGAAGAGCGGGTGATCTCCCTGACTCCCTGAAGAGCGGGTGATCTCCCTGACTCCCTGAAGAGCGGGTGATCTCCCTGACTCCCTGAAGAGCGGGTGATCTCCCTGACTCCCTGAAGAGCGGGTGATCTCCCTGACTCCCTGAAGAGCGGGTGATCTCCCTGACTCCCTGAAGAGCGGGTGATCTCCCTGACTCCCTGAAGAGCGGGTGATCTCCCTGACTCCCTGAAGAGCGGGTGATCTCCCTGACTCCCTGAAGAGCGGGTGATCTCCCTGACTCCCTGAAGAGCGGGTGATCTCCCTGACTCCCTGAAGAGCGGGTGATCTCCCTGACTCCCTGAAGAGCGGGTGATCTCCCTGACTCCCTGAAGAGCGGGTGATCTCCCTGACTCCCTGAAGAGCGGGTGATCTCCCTGACTCCCTGAAGAGCGGGTGATCTCCCTGACTCCCTGAAGAGCGGGTGATCTCCCTGACTCCCTGAAGAGCGGGTGATCTCCCTGACTCCCTGAAGAGCGGGTGATCTCCCTGACTCCCTGAAGAGCGGGTGATCTCCCTGACTCCCTGAAGAGCGGGTGATCTCCCTGACTCCCTGAAGAGCGGGTGATCTCCCTGACTCCCTGAAGAGCGGGTGATCTCCCTGACTCCCTGAAGAGCGGGTGATCTCCCTGACTCCCTGAAGAGCGGGTGATCTCCCTGACTCCCTGAAGAGCGGGTGATCTCCCTGACTCCCTGAAGAGCGGGTGATCTCCCTGACTCCCTGAAGAGCGGGTGATCTCCCTGACTCCCTGAAGAGCGGGTGATCTCCCTGACTCCCTGAAGAGCGGGTGATCTCCCTGACTCCCTGAAGAGCGGGTGATCTCCCTGACTCCCTGAAGAGCGGGTGATCTCCCTGACTCCCTGAAGAGCGGGTGATCTCCCTGACTCCCTGAAGAGCGGGTGATCTCCCTGACTCCCTGAAGAGCGGGTGATCTCCCTGACTCCCTGAAGAGCGGGTGATCTCCCTGACTCCCTGAAGAGCGGGTGATCTCCCTGACTCCCTGAAGAGCGGGTGATCTCCCTGACTCCCTGAAGAGCGGGTGATCTCCCTGACTCCCTGAAGAGCGGGTGATCTCCCTGACTCCCTGAAGAGCGGGTGATCTCCCTGACTCCCTGAAGAGCGGGTGATCTCCCTGACTCCCTGAAGAGCGGGTGATCTCCCTGACTCCCTGAAGAGCGGGTGATCTCCCTGACTCCCTGAAGAGCGGGTGATCTCCCTGACTCCCTGAAGAGCGGGTGATCTCCCTGACTCCCTGAAGAGCGGGTGATCTCCCTGACTCCCTGAAGAGCGGGTGATCTCCCTGACTCCCTGAAGAGCGGGTGATCTCCCTGACTCCCTGAAGAGCGGGTGATCTCCCTGACTCCCTGAAGAGCGGGTGATCTCCCTGACTCCCTGAAGAGCGGGTGATCTCCCTGACTCCCTGAAGAGCGGGTGATCTCCCTGACTCCCTGAAGAGCGGGTGATCTCCCTGACTCCCTGAAGAGCGGGTGATCTCCCTGACTCCCTGAAGAGCGGGTGATCTCCCTGACTCCCTGAAGAGCGGGTGATCTCCCTGACTCCCTGAAGAGCGGGTGATCTCCCTGACTCCCTGAAGAGCGGGTGATCTCCCTGACTCCCTGAAGAGCGGGTGATCTCCCTGACTCCATTATTACATTATGGTGCCGGCCGTCTCTCTGTCCAAATAGTGATTTTCGGAGTGACAGCTGTGTTCACTCTGCAGACTATCATATGTTATAAGTACTGGTTACCTGCGCGTTCCCCTCAATCCCTGGGTGCTGGTAGAGTGAGCGCCAACCACTGAACCTCCCTCCACATTGTACATAGACCCTTTATTGTACAGTTATCGGGGCCATAATCCAGCGTCCTGATCCATCGTCATTATGAGGAGTTATTTATAGTGTCTCAGCATTACCCAGACTTACAATTCTGTCTCCCTATTTAACATGGACATTCTGGTACATGTGACACCATGCAGAGAGTAAATAAATCTTTATTATGAGCCGCAGTCTCATTTCCAGCAAAAATCATATTTATCAATGCGGTCTCCCTCCACCTCCGCATAACACTGTTTACTTTCTATCCTTAATATGAAGCTTTCGCAATGGCTAATAGGCCGTTGGTTCCCCGTCTGTGTCTCAATCATGTTTTTTTATGAAGTCATTTATCTCAATGTCCACTCTTCATTATTTCTTTTGCTGGTTTGATAAATTATCGGCATTAAGATACCATTTGCTTTCATGTCATGTATCCGGCTCCAATGGAATTCCTGTAGACAGCGAGGGTAACGTCAGGATTGATGAATGTTTAATCATCATGTTGTTTTCAGCAAATTGCGCAGCACTAATAGACTCTGGCCGCCGTATCGCAAGGGTCAATATCGTCATCTTACATGGCTGGTGCGTGAGTTTGGTTCCTGTCTATACCTGTGTGGTATGTGTAGGACATCTCGGTGTGTGGTGGTGGTGACTCTGTGTGGGAGATACCCAAATCTAGGTGTTGGCTTTACCAGTTTTACAGGCTATATTTTATAATAGAGAAAACCCTAAATACAACATTGTCATTGGAAAAGGTAAAGCCGCGGTTTTACAATGTACGGTATAGCGTAATAACGGACTGCACAGCCATCCAGACATTCGCAATACAATCATTTCACGCTTGCACAAGTTGGAGAGTAATGGCTGGGAGGGAACACCCTTTTGAAATAGTTTGCAGCAGTTACCCACACGCAATGCAAGGATCGGAGATGTGAAGTATTTAGAGTATGTATCGCAGAAAGCAGAGCACCAAAACAAATCCAATGAACATAAGCAAAAGAAGGTGACAATACACAAGTAAAATATAACGGATTCCAGACTGAGTACATAGGTACCAGATAGATAACAGCTTCCTCATGAGCTACACATATATGAGGTAACAGCTCCAGGTTAGTACACAGATATGAGGCAACGGATGCCAGGCAAGGTATACAGGTAAGAGAATACAGACCCTGGTAAAAAAGGACAAACAACAATAACATTCGATCAGACAGAGAACCTGAGAGAAAAAGCAGGAGAGAAGACAAGCGGAGCCAGGAAAAAAACAGATAACAGGAACGCGTCAGAGACCAGCTATGACCCACAGCTTGTTCTGGGAGGAGGTATATAAAGCCAGAGCACAGGTGTAGGAGATCAGGGCACATGATGCTGGAATTAGTACCAGGTCATGGTAATGTCCACAAATATGAATAACTAGTCCAGGTCTGCCCTTAGAGGTGAAACAGGATACACCAGACCAGGAAGTTACAAGAGGTATGTTTGCTGGAATGCGTGGATATAGCGGGTCCCTTTTAACTGATCCCCACAGACCCTGTCTTCAGACTCCCAAATACCCTAAAATAAGTTCCTTTGATCCAGTCTGTTGTAGCTGTTATTTATATTAATAATCATAATGATAATAAGCATAATACTAATCATTATCTTTACAATAATCATCATCGTCGTCATCAAAATCATTATCATTATCATCACCATCATCATAATAAGTGTGGATTCATCGGCGGAGATACTAGTGCAGTAGTGACAGGATTCTGGATCCAGCGGCTGAGCTTCAAGCACAGGAACTTAAATTACATCTGCTGCCGCTACTCCTATATTCATGATTTTCTGTCCCTTTTTGCGCAGTCGAAACGGAAATCGACGGTTTTGTGCATGGTCATTGATATGGGCAATCCAATCTGAACGCCATTTGTCTGATCCTGACTTTCATCTTATTTTTACATCTGACGTCATCAGAAAAGGGTCGCGTTGCAGTGAGATGGGTTTAGTAATAGAGTAATAATAGAGCAGGGGTTCAGAGCTATTCACACTTTCCACCATCCTGCTGTCTTTTGTCCATGCGAGAGAGTGGACTGGAAGCCCTCACACAGATGCATAATTACAGTGGAGATCCGGCCCGTCATTAATAAACAATAGGAAGACAGCCCATGAGGTGTCAGTGGCCCAATCCAGACGTGAACATATGGCAGCTGACGTGAGGCGTCTCTGCACATGCTCAGAACTGAGGAGCGTGCAGCCAGGTACGATTCATAATTTAGCGCTACTCCAGCTGCTGCAGCTTCTGTTCTTAGGGGCGTGTTGAGGGAGAGAAGGAGGGAGGAGTAACAAAGGACTGTTTACATCAGAACATTTACTCCAATCACAGGTCATGTCTAAGTCTGCCCGCGACCATTTTCTTTCCCTTCCATTAGGATGGGACACTTCACATATATTACCAAGGGTCAGAAATCGCTGCCAAAGCATTATGCCTGAGTCACATGCTTTATATAAACAATAATGGACCCAATCCTGAACTACGCGTAAGCTCCATACGTTAGATCAATAGAGGCCCACACATAATCTGAGATCCAGAATTTAGTGTGTTTGAGGAGAAGGGTCACCCCCAGCGCTCCTGCGAGGAAAGGAGTCTTAGGGTCAGACTAATGCTCACCATTCACCGTAGGATCTTCTTTCTCGATCGTTTGCTTCTCCTTTGTGAGACAGAAGCAATCAATCTACCAGCCAAATCGCAACTGGCTCAGAGAAAACGTCCCATTCGCCCGCAGCGGTGACCCTCACCCGGGACATGTGTCTGTGGTGTATATAAGTCTGTTACTAGCTCTGGATCCGGCCCATTTGCAATTATTTAGTTTACATTCAGACAGAGATTTACTTTCAGACAGAGGCGTCACAATAATCTTAAGCTCCACTTACAGCCCACGTTACACCGTACTACCTTACTCTTGCGCAGAGTATTTGGACACGTAGCTGCGATGCTGTGCGCCCGTCCGCTATGTACCATTATTGTGGCGCCGATCGCCCCGCTTTTTCCATCAGATCGGGCCTAGTGACTGCCCCATGAAACATTCTCAGAGAGGGAGCTGCGCAGGGTCAGCGGCTGGATAATGAGAAGCTTTATCCTGAACACGATTCTCTCCCATTGCAGATTACAGTCAGTATCAGCTTATTACCAAGCTCAGATGCAAAGAACCGACAGCAGATCCAAACACGGCCTCACTCAGCCATTCATTATCCCCCGGCTCTGGCAGTAACGCCTGTGGCGCAGAGAGAGGCCTGTCCGAGGAGCGGCCTGCGGCGTCTTCAATAAGGGTAAGTTTATGCGTTTAACCCTTTTAGCCCTTTGATACACACCTTCACCAACATCGTACGGTGCATACAGCCCTGCAGAACATTGCCAGGTACGTTTATGTGTTTAACCCTTTTAGCCCTTTGATACACACCCGGCAATGTCTTCAAGAAGCATACAGCCCTGCAGAGCATTGCCAGCCCTCCAGCCAGGACCCTCACCTGGTGTGACAGTGCCATAGTAACCATCCATCATATCCGTCAGGCTGTAAATGAAGCAGAAAATGGCTGAATGCAAATGTTGGACTAAATCCAGCCTTAAGAATGACAGCTGATTACACATAACGATTGCGTGAGACGGTTGTGCGTTCCTACTGTGCACGCGCTTACCACATGCTTTTGCATTGGTCCACAGGGGCTGGATGGAGTGACAGTGCAGTGTAACGGCTTTCCTGAGAGCCTTGGGTATGATCAGGGGCAGAATATGGCAGAATTGAGTCCCATAACAAGGAGGCGGAGCCCAAGTCTTTAAGGGCTGGGAGGGGCGGAGTCAAGCAGTACTGGGGGCGGGGCTGATTAGACCCGTTTGCCTGAAGAAGCTGTCAGGTATCTGTGTACAATAAGCACAGAGTAACATTACTCTCACCCCCCTGACTTTCATCATGGCTTTACCCAGGTGTAACATTCCACCTAATTTCCTCTTATGTTTCATCTCTATCGGGTCTATTATCCTTGTATAAGGTCATATGATGACAGCAACTTGCTGGGAGCTTCTACCTGTAACTTAGCTTAATTATATCGCCTGTCCCACACCTACTACAGAACAAGGAACCTGACAGACTTTCCTTCTCCTAAACCTACTCGTCCTACACCATAATCCAAACTAAATAATGCCTGATCGTCTTCATCTATTACAGGCCTCCTTGTGTAGAGTTCTGTCAGGATACCAGGAGTTAGACACAGAGCCCACTGGTCTCCTCCTTAGGTTCAG
>WWET01011224.1:0-15824 GCA_011038615.1 Limnodynastes dumerilii
CTTTGGCCGCTTTACGCTTTCTAACTCTACCTTATCTTTTGGCAGCGTAACCGCTCATGTCCGCACACATACGTATAGGCATCGCATAGTTACGCCCCTGCCTACATTGCGTAATTTCATCGTACTTTGGGCTAACATAAAATTGGCACGCCCACGCGAACGAATTTACGCTACTGATACATGAAAGGCCCTTACGTTCAGAGTTAAGTTAATGCTGCGCACATGCTCAATGCTTACAAAAAACACGTTTTTACGTCTCCGCCAGGCGTAAATGCGCAGGAAAACGTGGTTCTGGATCTGCCCCATTGCCTCTCCCTGCCTCCCCCCCGCCTAATCTAAATCCCTCCCCCTTCCTAAACACTCCTACCTAAACGCTCCCCGAGGCGGCATTACTCTGCCTCTTTCTAACTAATCTACTCCGTGCGGTCTCTAAAGACAATCTACGAACCTCACTGGCACCCAGATTGCATAAATGACCTATTATGCATGCAAAGCCGAAGCTTCTAAGGTGTAAATATGGGCCAATGAAAGGAGACTTTATTGTGCATGGAATCATACAATTCACAACCTTCTGTGTGCAGCTATCTATAAATGGAAGGTATTTAATTTTAACGTTTCCTATGATTTTATATCTGAAAGAAAAAATGAACAATGGCACTGACTGAATGTTAAAATTCACAATTTAGACATCTGCACTGTGAATATTATTGTTTTCATTTTATGACACTTATAATGAACTTTTTTTTCTTTCGCTTTGTAGCTTTGGTGTTTGAAATTCGGCAGTAAAATATTGTGGCCCCCTTTGCTTTCCTCGCCGGATTACAGTTCTTAGCGTAAGTCAGACGGGAGGGCTTTTGGGGGTACAGGCTCAAAGGCAGGAACGCAGCTGTGAGCTCCTTGCAGCTGGGTTATTATCCCGCGGTCTCTGGCAGATCTTATACTCCAGGTGAAGTCGGGGATTTGCTTGGGTTACTCTCTGGTCTGTTGTGGCATCTGTGTAACCCACCCCTAACACTTTCATCGCAGTAACTGGCAACATACGTGTTATATTAGTGTCCAAGGCAACACGTCCATTGATAAAAGCACAGCCCGGGCTGAAGGAAACAGCCGAGAACGAGAGTGTTTTGCAATACATCAAAGAGTCATTTTATTACAAATTAGGAGAAATTCAATACCAAATGGCTGAAACATAACCCTAATTTGAAATAAACGCAGCCAATGGCTGCTAACGCCAATATATAATAAAAAATGTATTGTGGGGCAATATATTTAATGTTGTTCATCAACCTCACAGTGTTCCGTTAATCATGAAACTGAATCAATTGGAATTGGTACAAGTGTAGCACATATGTCTCCTATGAGCTTTGTGATATAACCAATGCAATTGTTTTGGTCTTTGAATATTTTTGATTGCAACGTCCGACTATCATTATTTTTTACCTGTGTTTTTATAGCTCCTGAGGGGGAAGCTAGAGGGTGCAATGTAGCAGCCCCAAAACCACTACCTATGACTATGCACAGGGATGGAATTAAACTGTCTGAAGCCCAATAGCAAGTCTGGATTGGATTGGATGGGTTCGCTTTCAGATGCTGGAATCTTAGACAGTGCTCAGCTTAGCTATTAGCAAATACATTACCAGCAGCTGACAGCTTAATGCTGCTCTCTGCTGGCAGAAGGAGAGAAAATTGCTAAGCCATAGTAGCTCTTAATCCGGCCCAGCATGATTAAGGCTCTGCACCAAAGGTTGTGTCCTGTGCTGCCAACGGGGTGTGTCCTGAACCGCCAAAGGGTGTGTCCTGAACCGCCAAAAGAGTGTGGGGCTGATTCAGAGATACGATTTTCACGCAACTTAGGAGCATATATTTAGGATCTTAGAAAATTTGCATAACTGCGCATGTGTAGTAATAGTGCAACGCCGTCTACGTAGAGGTTAGGAGCATAAATTCGGCCGTCTATGTAGCGGTTAGGAGCGTAAATTCGCTAAGAGCGTAAGTTTGAATCGATCGCAAGCATTTAAGATCTTAAGTGCTGCGAAAGTTTAAGATCTGAAGGATTTGCATGGAAATGGGTGGGGGGAGGCAGGGAGATGAGGGAAAGTGGGCGCGGGCAGACACTTAGGATCGCAAAGAAACGCTACTACTTCCCTTAAGATCTCAAATGACAGCGCAGAGTTAGGGTTAGTCAATGGTGGTCTAACTTTAAGATCCACCGCTGTTTGCAAGGGGAGTGACTGTTTATGCAGTGGGCTGTAACCTGGTAAGATCTTAACTAAGGTGCGTATATTTGTGATCTTTTCGCAGTCGCATTTCTGAATTACCCCCTGTGTCCTGTAAGGCCAAAGTTGGTGTGTCCTATATCAGTAAACTGCTGTGCCCTATTCCACCAAATGTCCTATGAATAGCTCCACCCATGAGTGTGTCTAGCGCTTCCAGGAAAACTATTTCTCAATAAAAATGGCAGCATCCGTATTTATTAGTCAATTTCATGGGGCCAAGATGTAATGAAAGACTGGCCGTTATCTAAGACAATATGAATTCCATATTGGAGACAGAAATTAAAAATACACTTTTTTTGTTGTTTATCAGCTGCAGTGTCACCTACTTTTATCTCTCTATAAAGATGGAGAAGTCAGCAGATCCTATTTACAGTCTCCACAATAACACTGAAAGGATTTATTCACTGACAATGTAACAATCAATAAATACTGATGCCGCTATTTTTATATATCATAAGTAATTTTTCTGACAGTGCTAGACACACCCATGGGTGGAGCTATTACCAGGACACACCCATTTGCTGGTACAGGACACTCCCCCCTTTGGTGCTACCAAAATCTCCCTGATATTCATTTGCAAAAGTCGGGCTTTAGTTTTAATGCTAATGAATGAAATGGCTGCTGTCACGTTTAGAAGGGACAGGTGAGGTGACTTTGTGAGGTAATAGTATAACAAGAGACAGACGCAGTAAATCAGCAATAATTGTAATAATTAAAGGAGCCTTTAAAGCAATGTTTAGGACGCAGCCTGAGCTTTGAAGTTCCGTCTGGAAACCCCCAAACACTGTCCAAGGTTTAAATAGATTAAATCAGGGTTTTATTTTATGACAATCTAAAGCAGCATGTCTGAGCGCCATGCCAGCTGGGAGACCGTCATCACCGGGGCTTTCATCTCAGTCGCTGAATCACGTTTACAAGGCCGATCTGTGGAAACACAGATTTATTCCAAGCTGACGTCTTTTCATCATGTGTCATTGTTTTGGTCGAGTTTAAAAAGAATTCTCTTCTTATTTTTAATAGTATTTAATATGAGCAGATTCCTTTATAATTTATAAAAATCAGTTTCCTATTTTACAAAAAGAAGTTTCTTACGGAGGATCTAGAGAACGAGGAAGAGAAGAGATCGTTGTAGTTCGGGGGTTATTAAGTGTTTTGTCCGCAACGTAACTTGCCCGCTGTCAGTAAATTGACTGACGGTCAGAAAAAGTAAATTGATTGATTTTTATAAACTTTTACGTTAAGTGATCTGTAATTATTAAACAAAGTGCAAGGTGGTCAGAAGGCGCTATATAAAACCTGGAAATAAAGGAATTAATACTAATGATGCTGCTTAAAGCAGTTGTTCCATATACAAGAGAAGAATCTATTGGGCCAGATTTACTAAGCTAACCAATCAGATTCTAGCTCTCACTCTCTTTTTACATACTAGAGAATGTCAGCTAAAATCTGATTGGTTGCTATGGGCAACATCTCCACTTTTTTAAACCCGCAGCTTGGTAAATGTGGCCCCTAGACGTAATAAAATCCTTAACTTCCACGCTGATTGTGAAAGTCAAATGAATATCTGGCAATGAAGCATACCAAACACTATGCGTCGCATCACCGTCTAAAGATCTGTCCGAAAGGGGGGCCCATTCCCTTTCCCCCCTCCTAAACGCCATTAGCTGGGCAGGGAGGAACATGCAAATAGTACAGCACGGGCTGGGTTTTAGTGTTCCGATCGGATCAGTGGTCGTACAAAGTGACTTAAGGCAGGGTTATGGCGATGGTTATGCTGCCATAACCTCACGAGAGAGGGAAGTGACAGAGGAGATCGCTTCCCTCCTCCGTGCGCACTTCCAGACCTCCATGCATTTGATAAACGCACAGGGGTCTGATTCCACTCTCTTAATTTTCATTATTACGAATTAGGAGTGCGGATTACCACGGCAACAACAGTTACATGACACACAATATAAATGTTTGTGGAAATTCCGGTGCTTTTGAACTGTCATAATAATTTCTACATACACGAAAGTCACACGACGATCGGAATCAAGTCCATTGTTTGCAATTATTTAGTGACATTTACATTCTGACAGAGGCACTTGCATTAATCAGAACCTGCATTTACAGTCACCATTATACTGCATTATATTATAATGCATTTGCACCACGTATTAGGCTACATAGCTGCATTGCACTCAACTGCAGTGTTCCCATGTGCCACGTGCTCTAACTGCTTGCATTCCGTGTGCTTTTGTATCGGATGCAGCCCGCTCCGCTTTTTCAAACACATCCACGGAACGCACAATGAGCGCCGATTACCATGAGCCTCGGATTGGGTCCATTTTCTCAGTCTTTTCCCCAGTATGCGCTTTCAAGCTCCCCCTAAATAACGAGAGATGTCAAATCATGAGAGAATTACAAGTTATTTCTAAAAAACAAACAAAGAACAACTTTAAATGCATCTGATGTTTTACAGACATTCCAACACCTCCCCGAAACATGAACTCCTAGCAAAAGTCTCGATGTGAACTGGGAATTGTGTGCACAGAACAGTAGATGTTAGTCTATTAAGAAGACTAACCCAGAAAAGAGAATAAGACAGGTTCTGCATCCAGAAAGACTGTACTGATCCGTATCCGAGCCAATTTGATTCTTCACATACTTTCCTAATTTATCTTTCTGTCAGGGGTGAATATGGGGGTCAGGCTGCCCCTTGGCACCTCATAAACTACTGTTTCTCCTGAAAAAAATGATGTTTTAAAGTATCCCTATAATTTCAGCAAAAATAAGGGGGAATAAAGAGCTTTATGGGCACATACAGTCTATACTCTCCATTATAAAGCTCTTTATTCCCCCTTAATCATGCTGAAATTATAGGGATAAAGGGCTGGATCCAGACCTTGTTAAGTGCATGAACTTAGTTACTCCTGGGCTAAACCATGTTGATAGCAGGGGAGTCATATTTCATCTGTTGCAAACAGTATTATAGTTGAGAGGTGATGTTTCCTATCCCAAGTCTAAATAACAGTGTGATAGTAAAGCTGGTCAGTATCTGTGTGCAGTAAGCAATTTAAAGATAAATCCCAGCATGCAAAGAATACAATTAAATTGGCTCCCCCTGAAATCAACATAGTTTAGCCCTTGAGTAACTAAGTTCATTCCCTTAACAAGGTCTGGATCCAGCCCAAAGAGAGTATAGACTATATGTGCTCCTATTAGGGAACATATAGTCTATACTCTCCATTATAAAGCTCTTTATTCCCCCTTAATTGTGCTAAAATTACCCCCGTAACAGGAACACATTATAAAGCTCTTTATTCCACCTTAATTGTGCTAAAATTACCCCCATAACAGGTCCACATTATAAAACTCCTCCACTTCTTCCCTCTTGACTTCTGTCCTCTCCTCCATGTTCCTGGCTGCATTCACTTTCTCCAGCACAGAGACTCCCAGCAGCACCGGTAAGATCACATCCTCAACAAACTTCTGGGATCCTCTCTCCCAGCAGATTAGAGACAGTGCATGCATCCAGGGACACAGACATTGACTGGTTCACCATTGCAGAACACAACAGCTATGGTGGCACAGGTAATGACAAAGAACACTATGAACTAAAAAAATTAAAAATAAAAAACACAAAAATCCAAATAGGGGTATGCCAGCTTCCAGTTGTGCCGCTCCATAGCAGATGAGCTCTGCGCCCACCAGGTGACCAAAGAGACAATGCAGGACTTTCTGGCAGATGGGTGTACACAACATGCACATAAAAAAAATGTACATTTGCGTGTCATCAGCATTTAGGTAGCCCAGACAGAAGCAATTTAGAGGATTTCCAAGATCCTAACCAATACAAGGAGGGGAGGGTTGGGGGAAGGGCAGGAGCATATAGTGGATGGTTATCAATATTTCTCACAGAGGACACAATTCCAAGATCTGATTTTACAGTGCTGGATGCAAGCAAACACACCACTAACCACTGCCCTTGCACATCTGGGCTTTTTGTGACCCAAACCCTATCTTAAGTCTTTTGAAACTTGCCAAGGCATATTGGATGATAATCAGCACGCCTATAATGACTTTGTAATATTAAGTCCTGTCCACTTGTGTCCACTGTCCTGTCCTGTCCACTGTCCACTTGTCTCAGCCCTTCTGTTGGAAGAAACATTCATCAGACGTCTGCATTGAGCAATTGTTTTCCTGGCAAGAATATGTGCCCGTGCACATAACAAAAAATGGACAACATAGGATATTACCGCATGGAAAATAAGGCAATGGTCCAGAGATTTCTGTGCATTTGAAAACTTGTATTTCATACTGTGGCCACTAGAGGCTGCCCTAGAGTGTTTGGCTTAACAGTCTGCTCTAACTCCTCTCTCCTTCATGATCCTCGATCCCACCTTTGAGCAGCACAGAGCACAGGGACTGATCAGATGAAATGGCAGCCTGCTCTGTCTCAGTGTGTGTGTCCTGTCTGTAACTATGAGATCATCCCGAGATGAGGTCCTGTTAGTGAACAAGGGAAGAAATGCCTGGCTGGTGCCTGATCCTAGAAGAGTGGCCAACACCAACCACGCTGACCGGAGCTGTGCACGCCGCACTCAAAGCCCAGAGCTAACTGGTCCCATTCCTTGTGTTTGACTATAATGAGGAAACAACAGAGATTTACCCTGGAGTTTGCATTAAACACAATAAAATCCACATCTCTGTATAGAATTGTATACACACACAATAAATAACCTTGATATCCTTCCTAGTGATCTGGCCAAACATGAATTTACATTGTGATGACGATGAAACTTGCAGTTCAGTTTGTATGTATGAATAATATACATGCTTATAAAGTCTACGCAGCCCTGACCTGTTTTTAATCATCTCTAACAGTAACACGAATAGAAGTCAAATTATTCACTGGGTTTAAATTCAAGTAATAAGTGGGGCAACTTTCCATTAGTTGAATCATTTTACTCCGTAGTTGTCAACTCTGTCTGAATATCAGGGACACTCTCTGAAGAGCAGGTGATCTCCCTGACTCTCTGAAGAGCGGGTGATCTCCCTGACTCTCTGAACAGCGGGTGATCGCCCTGACTCCCTGAAGTGTTTGACAATATCCATGATACTGATTCAAGCCAAGAAGTTATTGCCATTTGATGACAGAACTTAGAAACTGTCTCCTATGTCCCTTCATTGAGGCCTATGGAGGCAGCCATTTTCATGGAGGCAAAGAAGTAATCAAAGACTGTCCGATATCTAAGACAACATGACTTCAATAATGGAGACAGAAATGAGAAATACACTTTGGTCTCTTCTTAATCAGCTGCAGTGTCACCTACTTTCTATAAAGATGAAGAAGTCAGCGGACCTCCTATGCTACACACGACCATGGGTAGGGCTATTCACAGGACACACACCTTTGGCAGTATAGGACACACCCATTTGGTGTTACAGGACACACCCCTTTGGCGGCACAGGGCACACAACCCTAACCTTAACCGCAGCCTAACTCTAACTCTAACCCTAGCCACACATTACCCTAATTTTAAGTATAATACTCACCCGGCCCGAGTACTGAACTATGGGTTAGACGTCAATCAGGTGTCACTGTTGATCTACTATTCATAGATCCCAAGGTCTGAAGCTCTTGTTCATCAAGCTGGTAAGTGTTTTTTCACAACTCTTATGAAGAAATATTGTATTTAGTTTGTGCTTATATTTCTGGAAAAGGCTATTATTGAAGGATATGTTGGTGCTGGTATATACAAATCATAATTAGCTTATGGAAAGAATTACTTTAGCCGTTTGCAAATCCATCTACTTTATACGCTGATATGTATTAACATCCAGTTTAAACGAGTCCTGAAAAGAATCTGTGGTTTATTGATCACAAAAACCTGTTGTTTTATATTTATTACCTTGTTCCGTCCATTACAATGGAGATTAATCTTTATATTGTACAGAATGTTTAGATTGAGTTTTCTGTGCAGATATCTGTAGTCAGATTTGTCATTACAGAGAATAATTCAGAGTTCACGCTTTTAACACAATCTCTCCTCGTTATAAACAAACTTGTTTCTTGTGCTCCAATTATAATCGCAAATGAGGACGCAATTATAGAATTAATCCCTATTTATGCTCCATTACATTGTATAAATAACCAGTTTAAACATACGGATCCTTTTAATTGAGTAAGTAAATCTTTCAGACCCCATTTATTTGTAAAGTGCCAAAACAACATCAGCATTTCAAAATCCTAAATGTGTTACCAAATATTTGTTTAAATTTAAATCTCTGTAACTATTACAATAATAAACTGCAGACAAAAGTATCCTAAAACATTTCTTTTACAAAAGAGGCTTTTAAAAAAAAAGTGTTAAATGACTTTATCAACACTGTTTATCAGCATTATTTAGTTTTGTATTAATATTCTCATATTATAGATATGTGCTCTGAAGAACAACCTAAGCAATCACTAGGGGTTTGATGCACACTTGATTACATTGCGTTTCTCTGCGAACCTTCGCAATGTGTATTCTCAGAAGTGTGCACGTAATTATGGCGATCCCGACCTTAACGCAAGTTACTGCAGTGACTGCTTGGGTTCAGGGGGCTTTTTGTGTAAGGAAAGGGGTGTAGGGATGTGGTGAATCATCCCCAAGCAAGCTAAATATATAAATACTGGGTGCTGTTTATAAGTACATTGCAAACAGCACTCACCAATCATACCTGGAGTGCCAAACGATGTTTTAAGCTGTCTAAAGCTGTCAGCCTCTGCCAAATTTCATACAGTGCAGGAGGAACCGCTGCCATGCCCCCCCTCTCCTCCAAGCCACATATCAGCTGCACCTCTTGGAACCTCTGGAACATATAATTTCCATTTCCCCTATACATTACGGTGTAGTAACCTGCCCTTGTATTTGGAACCCTGGGAGAAGGGAACAGATCTGTGAATGTGGCTACATTGGGCCAGATCCAGAACAACACCCGCGGGCGTAAATACGCCGGTCGTAAGCGTAACCTCGTCAAAACATAGGCACTGCGCATGCGCACAGTGACTACTTCCTGTCGTAAATCGCTGTTGTGAGAAGTTGTAAATTGATCATCCGTAACATTGGCGTAAGTACGAACGAAAGGGCGTTCCTATATTACGATAGCCGTAAGCACGATGCATTTACGATATGTAGACGGAGAAGGTACATTTAAATCGTACAGTATGGGCGTGCTAAGGCTGTTACTATCATTGCGTAATTACGCCTGGACGTACTTACGATGGGAAAAATTAAGGTAGGTTTCGGAAAGCGTAAGGAGGTGAAAATATGGTCGACCAAGGGGAGTGTCCATGGGAGTGCATTGTATTTATGCTCAGCATATATACGATTGGCGCTAGTGTGTAGTTCCGCATCTACCCCATTGTGCTTGATAATGGGGTATATAGAGTTTATGCCCCATAATAAACTCCTTTATTCCTTCTTTTATTTTCTTTAATTATTCCCCATAATAGGGCTTTCTATGCCCCACACTAAAGCTCTTTGTTCCTCTGTAACTTTCATATAAAGAGTAATTGTAAACTATATGCCATAGAACAAAGTATTTTTTTCTCCCTTAATTGAGCTCAAATTATCAAAGATAATATGACTTTATATACCCTTTTATACCCCATTATAGAGCATTTTATGAAATAAAACCCTGTTGTGGAGATAAGATAGAACCCAGTTAGGGAGTAATAAAAAGCTTTATCATGGTCTATATAGTCCATAGTATAGCTATTTTGTTCCTCCTTAATTGTACTAACAGTATCCCCATAACAGGCATCTACATTCCTCCCATTATAGGGTTATATATGCACCGCTAAAATTAAAGTTTTAAAAGTTCCATATTATATAGAGTCGAATTATAGGGGATAATTTGAGCACAATTAAGGCAATATAAAAGGCTTTACTAAAGAGTAAAGCTCTTTATTACTCCATTATTGTACTAAATATTTTCCCATTATATACCTAATTTTCTTGTTACAGAATATTATACATAAGCCCTAATATGGTAGATAATTTGAGCATAACTAAGGAAAAATAAAGAGCTATATTATGGGGAACTTCTTATGAAGAAATGTAGAGCCCTATTATGACGGATAATTTGAGCACAATTAAGGAGGAATAAAGAGCATTATTATGACTAAAATAGACTATATACCCATAGTAAACCCCTTTATTACTCCTTAATTTAAAAAAAATATTCCTAATATAGGTCTCTACATTTTTCCCATTACAGAATATTATGTAAAGTCCTACTATGGGGATAAACTGAGCATAATTAAGGAAAAATAATGAGCTATATTATGCAATCTATCGAACCCCCATTTGGTCCGTAAACAAACGAAAATATTTTTGATTGAAGTCTATGAGACTTTATTCTCTCTATTACGGAGATGGACCTCTCTGTAGATGTATAGTTCCAACTCGTATTTGTGGGTAGTATTTATATGCAAATGAAACAGAAAAAATACAATGTGTAGCCCTAATATAACAAATGTATTCATACACAAAGCATAAGGCACCCGGGTAAAGCACATTGTTCCACACCGTAACCTTTGGAGAGCTCGACCACCGCCTGCCAGAAGGTTGAAACGCGTTGGTGGGTGCTAAAGTTACATTTTGTTTTTTTTTATCAGGATTAAGGGCACTTGTTGCCATTTTTTCATCAGATACATTGTTTGCACATAGCACATGTTTGCACATATGTGAATTTTCATTCTCCCTTATTTGTGCTCAAATTATCTATGGTAATATGGCTTTATATCCACAATTACACTACATTAAAAGGCACTAAATGAGAAAACTCTGCTATAGAGGAATGAAGAACTTTATTATTGTTGATCTATACTATATACACAATAGTAATTTTATTGTACTAAAATATCCTCATAATAGGCCTCTACATTCTCTGATTATAGGGCTGTATATCCACCTCTAAAATTGAGCTCTATATTATATAGAACCCAATTATGGCAGATAATGTAAGCACAATTTAGGAAAAATAAAGAGCTTTATTTTGGTTAATATATACAATATACCCCATAGTAAAACCCTTTATTACTTCTTAATTGTAATAATTAATTATTATGTAATAACTAATTATTGGCCTCTGCATTCCTCTAATTATACAATATTAAATCCATTTTACAGGGGATAATTTGAGCATAATTAAAAAAAAAAAAATGAAAAAAATAGCTGGGAATATAGAAATATGTTATGGAGAAATATAGACCCCTTTTACAAGGGATGATTCCCCCATTATAGGGCTA
This sequence comes from Limnodynastes dumerilii, assembly GCA_011038615.1. NCBI lineage: Eukaryota > Metazoa > Chordata > Amphibia > Anura > Limnodynastidae > Limnodynastes > Limnodynastes dumerilii. Next base: position 11,560 of record WWET01011224.1, read on the forward strand.
TAAATTCCCACTGTAATAGAGTACCATATTATATAAAGCCCTGTTATAATTTGAGCATAATTAATAAAAAATGAATGGCTATATTATGGGGGAATATAGAAACCTTTTATGGAGGACTATAGTGAGGGATAATGTAGCACAATTAAGAAGATATAGAGAGCTGTATTATGTGATGAATATAGAGATCTTTTATGGAGACGTGAGCAGTATTATAGGTGTATATATAACAAAAGAAATTGGTCGCACCAGCTTAGTCAAATGAATTATTAGAACCAGGAGAATATAAGGGTGCTACCAAAGGTAAGTAATTTGGCAAGCGAAAACAGAGACTAGGTACCCAGAAATGGAACCTTGATTTAAGCTTGTACGGTGCACAGCTAACTATAAACGAAGAAAACAGCTATTGAGTGTTAAAAAAATTTTTTATGAAACATTTTAAAAAGGTTACAAAACTTTAAGCTAGCAAGCCAAAAGCTCCCAGTAAATTTAATTACCTGTATGCCTATTATAGTGACACATCCTAGATACACAGTCATCAACAGCAAATATTGAAATATTTCATTAAAAATTATTAATTAAAATTATTATTAAACACTCAATAGCTGTTTTCTACGTGTAGGTTAAATCAAGGTTCCATTGCTGGGTACCTAGTCTCTGTTTTCGCTAGGTGTATATATAATATATTTCTAAATTATTTACAAAGTTTACATATTTACAAAAAGATATTGTAATATTTCACTAATCATTTTGAGTCTTTTGTATGTTTTTCTTGAAATTAATTTTTTTTACATGAATCTAAGAACCTTTTCTGGTGATAAGAAATAACAGTATTATTTATGAATGTAGTTGTAGCAGGGATTAATACATTCTCTTGCACAGGGTGCTAGGAGACCTGGGGCAGGCCCTGGGAATCAGTTACCATGTTTACAAGAGCTTTGGAATCTCGAGCTTCATACACATGAGACTATCCAGAGAATTGAGCTTCTCGATGCAGAGTGACATGTGCTCATGTGTTTCAGAGAAAGAAGTAAAATGTACATTTCTCCCACCCCTCCTGCATTGTTTTCTTGCAAGGTATTTACTCCTTAGGTGGTGATATGTTTTCCTTGATGTAATCTCTCTCTTGGGGCGCACAGCAGTCCACAGAAATCCATTGTGTTCCTAGCTTCCCGTTGGGGTTATCCAAGCGGCTGCCTTCCTCGTTCCAGGGGAATTACTAACATCAGTCATCTGCTTGTCTTGTGTGTGTTTTACACAATGGATGCAGAAGTGCACAATAAAAGCTAACATTTCAAACATCTGTTTTTTCAGTTGTAAAGCATTGCAGTGACATATTATAAAAAGCAGAGATTCAGGCACTAAAACGTCCACATTGTAGAAAGTGAGATGTTCCTGGATGCAGTTGGATCATTTATTGTTAACCGAAAAAACATTTAAGAGTAGGTCTGGTCAACCTGTTGTGAAACTACAAGTTCCAGCATGCTGAAGTTGTACGTGCAAAGCTGATAGCTGTTACAGCATGATGGGATTTGTAGTTTTATAACATCTAGGAAGCCACTGGTTGGCCAAGCCATTATTAGAGGGTTAAGGTTCTAAAAAGGAGAATAGGGAGTAAGCATTGCTCATAGTAACCATAAGATACTATATATGATCTAGTACAGGCCTGGCCATCCTGTGGTTTTCCAGGTGTTGTGAAACTACGACTCCCAGCATGTTTTGTCAAGTATCAGCTATGCCTGTGCATGAAAGGCATTCTGGGAATCGTAGTTTCGCAACATCTGGAGTTTCAACAACTGGAGATATAGAATGACAGGTTGAATCTAATTGGTGATTATTACACTTCTGCTGCCAATAGCAACCAATAAATAAAAAAAAAAATTAACAAACTAAATAACAAAAAAATAAAGACAAATAAAATATTTTTTATTGAAGTTTTAGTAAATCTTTGAAATGAATTAAAAGCAATTTTTTTAAATTAATATAAAAAACTTTTAGAGGACTTGGCTGCTTGGCTACATTCAATTCCGATGTCTTAATTTACTCAGGAACTGGATTCAGATTTACGCACCTGTTGCGTTCGGAGTTCTGAAATTGGATAACTATATATGTAGACCCGTGTGGGCGGTGGGTAGACCACATCCCTCCCATGAGCCTAGGATAGAAGGACCCTACTTTAAGATTTCTGTGCCATCCCAACATAGAATGGAAACACCTGGAAAGGATGTAAAGGCATAAACCAGCCCATACGGTTAAATCTACATAGATCCCACTCCCACTACGTTTTCCGGGCTTTCCATGACAGAAACAGACCCAACATGACCCATTCCACCAGGTACACAATAATCCGCTTCTGAGCTTCCAACTGTCACCTGGTTTTAATGAATTATGTAATGTTTGAAAAACATTTACACCGTGGTTACCATAGTAATAGACAGATGGAAGCTCAGGAACAGAGTATTTTGTGCCTAGTGGAATGGGTCATTTTGGAGGGTCTGTGAAAATCTGGATCCTAAGTTAGCCCCAATTATCAGGTAGTGTTTGTACCACTTTACCATGTCCGAGCATTATGTTGGTCGCTAGATACAGTGGCATAGGTACAGCCATAGGTACAGCCATGATCCCCCCGCCATGTATCTGAACCATACACAGACAGTCTTTAAGTGCTGAGAGCTGTCTATAAATAAAGTGCCCTTAGCTGACAGCTTAGGGATTTCCAAAGTTGGCAGAACGAGGGAGAGGGCAACGGCCAACACAGAACAGCTTCAACCCAGAGGCGGAACTAGCGAGTTTGTGGGCCCAGGTACAAAAAATATGCTTTGGTCCTGGTGATATCCCAGGTAACCCGGTGGGGAGCTTCAGCGGTGTGATGATGACGACTGTGGGCCCTTGTATCAGCAAGCTTCTGAGTGAGTGGCCAGTACACCTTCCATATAGAGGCATGAGTCTCCCCATTCCAGATTTCCACATTGCTACCTTGCCAACTCTGTCTACATCCACCCCTAGGCTGGGAAAACTGTGCGGTGTGTGGCCATACCATAAGAATTTCTTTTTGTCTTTAGGGACTCTCTGAGTAATGGGATTCGGTATCTATATACAGCTCTGTCATCCTCAGCTTTACTGAACAATCTGCATAGAATGGATTTTATGCCACCGGGGAATTATCCAGGGATGAAGATCATTCTCTGAATCTGAAGAGCAGATAGGAGGCGTCAGAACATATTTAAACAATTGGGGAAGTTTGATGCTCTTCTGAAAATCCCGCTGGGTAATAAAATAATGCAAATGAAAGCAACAGACAAAGATAAAACGAGAGAGTGAAGAGTCAGCCGTGTGGACCCTATGTGTCACTAGAGACATAGGGGCTGATTCAGAGATGCGATTTCCACGGCACTTAGGAGCGTATATTTAGGATCTTAGAAAATTCGCATTACTGCGCATGCGTAGTAATAGTGCAACGCCATGTACGTAGCGGTTAGGAGCGTAAATTCGCTAAGAGCGTAAGTTTGAATCGATCGCAAGCACTTAAGATCTTAAGTGCTGCGAAAGTTTAAGATCTTAAGGATTTGCATGGAAATGGGCGGGGGGAGGCAGGGAAATGAGGGAAAGTGGGCGCGGGCTGACACTTTGGATCTTAAATATACGCTACTACGTCACTTAAGATCTCAACTGGCAGCGCAGAGTTAGGGTTAGTCAATGGTGGTCTAACTTTAAGATCCACCGCTGTTTGCAAGGGGAGTGACTGTTTATGCAGTGGGCTGGAACCTGCTAAGATCTTAACCTTAGATGCGTATATTTGCGATCTTTTCGCAATCGCATCTCTGAATCAGCCCCATAATTATCCCTCAAGAAAGTAAAAAAAAAAATGAATGACAAAAGTTATAAAATAGCAATTATCAGAAATTAAAATAAACATAACTGCAAATTGGAAATTGTAATCAGAATCAATCCAAGAAACAAAAACAATCAGAGCTAAAACGTAGGGGTAATAAACTGATCTTTTTTATACGTAATCTGCTGGCGCTATATAAAAACCGGTAATTAAGAAAATAATAAATAAATAGACTAACACCACCTACAAGATTTGGGGCTGAATCCATAAATTCGACTGCGCAGATGCTCATAGGTCCTTCCGTATGGAATGAACTTTATAGGCCAGATTTACTAAGCTGTGGGTTTGGAAAAGTGGAAATGTTTCCCATAGCAAGCAGGGCCGGTGCTAGGGTGTTCGGCGTCTCCCTGCAAACTTTAAATTTGTGCCTACCCGT
>WWET01011229.1:3958-15791 GCA_011038615.1 Limnodynastes dumerilii
TCCCATAGCTCTAATGTAAAAAATCACTTAACTCACCTATTACATACGTTTGGTATCTCAGACCCGTGGCGCATACAACATCCTATGCTAGGGAATATACTTTCCAGTCTCCAGTCCATAAATCCTTTTCTAGGCTAGTCTACCTCTTTCTCAGCAACTCCCTCTTTCCAAGGTTAATTAATATCGACATCTACAATATCATAATATCTGATATATTGTTTTATCATTAACACTACCACTTGCACACCCTAGGGACTACACGTGGAGATTTCCCTGCACCTTTACAGCTCAGACGATTTTAAAAAGTTCCTTATTCAAAATTGGATCACATACGCTTATGATAATGCGTAACATAGAGACGACCCCATTTTGTTTTGGGAGACAGCAAAAGTCGTAATAAGAGGCCATATTATATTGTATCAGAATAGAAAGCGTAAGGAATTTAGAGACAAATATTCTAAACTGAACGCCTCTGTAACTGAAGCTTTTTGACTTTACACTCTTAACCCCAGTGAGGCAACTTATACAGCACAGTGATACTCGACAATTACTGGAGAGTTTATTGCTTACGCAAATCAGGAATACACACATAGTAGGTTTTTTCACTGGGGAAACAAATCAGGATGTCTTTTAGCCAACTTAACTAAATCCAGTCGTAAGTCCCATACTATTCTAGAAATTGTAGATCAACTTACAAACACATCCCACACTAAATTGCTTGATATTAAAGCAGAATTTGAAAAATATTACACTACACTCTATACAGCGCTTCCAGATGATTCTCGTGATGATTCTCATTTACGCACTGCATTACTTCACAAAGCAAAATTACCTCCCCTTACCAATGACCAAAAAGAGATGCTTGATACAGACTTTACAGAGAGGGAAGTGAATAAGACTATATCCACCCTCTCAAATAACAAATCTCCAAGGCCGGATGGATACTCAGCCAAATGTTTTAAAATCTTAAAGACACAATTATCACCTATGTTAACTTCAATGTTTAATAACATACAAAAAGAAGGACCTGCATATACCACATTCAACCAAGCTAATACTACATTAATCCTGAAGCTAAAAAAGCCAGCAAATCTAGTGACTTCATATAGACCCACACCTTCCCTCTCTTCTAACTTCCCATCAAATGGGGTTTGTCCATGGCAGATAGTAAAAGCTGTACACACAGCTCTAGCAGCTATAATAGCATCTATTACACAACGCCCATTGTGCAAACCAAATGCTCTTTTGAGTTTGGATGCCGAAAAGGCATTCAACCAGATTTTGTGACCGCACTTACACCATATATTTGACATAAGGGGCTTTGTTCAGGTAGGGTAAATATCATTAAAATGATATTTCCAAAATGATTATACCTTCTCCAGATGCTCCCTATCATACTTTCTGTAAAAGATGAGCGACTGTTGAAAACAGCCTTTAGAAAATTCATATGGAAGGGTAAAAGGTCCAGAATTTCACTCTGTAAACTTAAGAGTGGTGGTTTGAATCTCCCAAATTTGATATATTACGGTTATGCTAGCCATTTCTGCATCATAAGGGACTGTTTACACTCATTCTAATGCCCCGGTTGAGCAGGCTTTTCTCACAACCACCTTCCTCCCCTCTTAACACTCTTGCACAAGAAATACAGGATAACCCTTTACTCATGTCTGCTTGGACTACATGGAAGGCAGTCAGGAAGCGTAAAGGGTTGCAAAATCCCTTTTTCTCCCACTCATTGGTAACCCAGATTTCCAGAATGGGGAAGCATCACAGCCTTTTAGATGTTGGGTGGCTAAAAAACTGTCTTGCATGAGATTTGACTGATCCTCACCAGAAAACTGTTCTGACAGTCACTCAAGTGCAAGAAAAGTTTAATATGATGCACTCTTTCGCAATACATCAAGAATTACATTATGCACGAGGTTACACGGTCATTTCAAGAGGTAGACTGGTATAATGAGCTGGATATGGCATTAATGCAGCCTCAACCTAGTAGAGGTGCTATATCCTGTACTTACCATTATATTAGAGATTTGCTCGAATATGGTAATACGGGGAGGTTTATCTTATTGGGTATCTATATTTCCTAATATTTCTATTGATCATTTATTGGACTCGTTATCTACCTCTTTTAGAATGCTGAAGCCAAGCACTTATAGAGAGATGCTTTTGTGTGTTCACCACAGAGGTTACATACCCCCTAACAGACGGTTTACAATGGGAGTCTCTGACAACCATCGTTGTCCTAAGTGTGGTGAATCTGGTGCAACTTTAATTCATTGCATGTGGGACTGTTCCTATATAAAGAGGTTTTTGAACCAGGTAAATTTATTTCTAATAAAACTTCAAATCGATGCTAGTCTGCTTACAAAAGAATGGGAAGTATTGGGCTTCCTTAATCCCGAACTTAAATTGAAGTATCAGTCAAAACAAATGTTGATTGTGGCCTCTGCGGTGCGGTGTCAAAGCATCTTACAAAATTGAATTGGTTCAGATCCTCCTCTTATTACATTGTTTCATGCTAAATTCTTCCACTTTTTCTGAATGGAATGGCTGGAGGCTACGCTAACTAAAGAGAAGTCCGTAGTTCAGTTATTTAAAAATTGGTCTATATACATGAACATGCTACCAGCCCAAATTCAGGGACATATTCATGAAGGCTTTTGCCCTACATACTGGTATGTTCCTGCTGGGTGCTCCACATCTCCAACTAGTGACCACGGAGCTACTGGAACCTGCACCCTACTTGGGAAATGACGCTGAGACCTAGAGGCCACCTAGTTCTAAAGATCTACTGTTACCTCCAATTTTCTTTGTATAAGATACTTGACTGATATTCACTAAGTTATATATGTTCCTGAACTAGCTAATATGTGCATTGTTATTTTTCGCCTGACAGCTGCCATGTCAACATTGTTTTGTTTCTGTTGTATATTCATCCTAAAATTCATGTTCAGATAATTGTGTTCAATGTTACATGTTGTTTACACGATGATTCTTATGCTCCAATAAAAAGTTTTGGGGAAAAAAAAATGTATCTGAAAAAGTCAGAGATTAACACTTTATGTATCTGCACCTGTACTTTACTGTTTAAAGCATCAATTTTTTATGAAACCAAGCATATCTTGAAGATAGTCACTATTTTCATTTGAGTTGTTTAATCAATTTAATTTAATCTATTTTTTCTTCTCCATTTTAAACAATGTCACATTATCCTCCATTTTAAATACTTGTGAATATTGAAAATTAATCTTTATTTAGGTCTTTACTGCATGTCTTATGGAAGCACTATAGGAATTTATGCGCTTTGCATGTGCACAATTTTTGGATTTTATACTGTTATTGAAATTGCTTGAAAACACTAAAAACAAATAGAAGGGGTATATCTTTGTTAAATTTAGGAAAAATTTTGCTTTTTAAAACATTTTTGTCCACTTTATTTCTATATTTTTACTCACCCCACAGAAAATCCTCCCTTTTTTTTCATATTTCACCTTTGCCTAAGTGACACCTTATCTTATACATTTACCTTAAGGAAGTACTGGTGGTCCTCCTTTTGGTTAAGACTCAGGGCTATATTCAGAGATCCGTCTGGCGATCGGGCCGCAAATATACGCACCTACGGAGCAAGGCAGAGCAAGTTACACCCACCAAAAAACCAGTCACTCCCCTTGCTTTCTCCACGCAGACGTAGACTTAGACCTGCATTGACTTGCCCTAACTAGCCGCACCCACTTCCAATCTTATGTGTCTTTGGTGCGTATATTTCCGGCCCTAAATCTGTAAGTGCGCCCACTTTCTATCATTTAAATGCCCCCCCGCCCATTTCTATGTAAATCCTTAGGTGCGCATATTTCCATCGGACTAAGGTGAAGACTTTTCCACGCCCGATTCAAAAGTCCGTCCCTTAGGTATTTCCACGCTTATTCTCTATGTTGACGGCGTATAAAAGTTGCTACGCATGCGCAGTTGTTGCGCAGTCGATCCGATCCTAAAAATACGCACAGAACTTTTGTCAAAAACGGATCTTTGAATACGGCCCTCAGAGTTTTTGCATTCTAGGTAGTTTTATTCTATTTTATCTGAGCTAAGTTTATAGGTCTCCCCCCCCACCCATTCTTTTAAAACTGTATCCACAGCGCCTAATACCCAAATTTCTATTTAACACTTCAGACTGCTCACATCCCTTTTAGTTTGTTATTTGAGTTTTTTAGGTGTGTAGGTTCAGCGCCCTCTAATCATCTTTCATTTCCAAATATAGCTATATATCCACACACACATATAAAATAATATGCACACATAATACTCCCACAAAACATAACCTGTTTACACACATGCACACACTTACTGTGTCAGTAGGGAGCTGTGCGGAAATGGACTGAAATGGACTGTGCAGGAAGTGGGGGCGGTTCATAGCAGCAGCAGAAGCCAGTCAGGCAGTTGCACAACTGCATTATATGCTACCTGATTGGTTGATTACCAGGCACCAGGAAAAGGCTTGTGAGACGTTCTATGCTGAGCTCCTTGCAGTATACTAATGACATGCTAATGACATGCTAATGACTCTGCAAGTATCACTGACAATCTCAGCTGCTTCCAACAGCCACTCTCTGCAGCAAAGTACCGGCCCATCCCTCCAGCAGCCCATCTGTCATGTGTCAGATGGGCCTAGATGGCCAGTCCGGCCCTAGATTTGAGTTTAGGAAATCACATCTTTTTACATCTCAGAAAACTCACACACATGTTAAAAGCTAAATTAGTGCTTCACAGACATCACAGAGTTCACACATGGGAGAAACCATCTTTAGGTTCTGAATGTAGGATATCAAATCTTAATAAACCATTCACACAGGTGAGATTCTATTTTCATGTTCTGAGTGAGAAATATTTTGCTAAGAAAACGTTTAATTATACATCAGATAGTTCACACAGTTAAGAAGCCATACTCCTGTTCTGAGTGTGGGAAACATTTTATAAAGAAATCTCTTCTTACTATACATCAGAGCATTCACAGAGGTGAGATGCAATTTTCATGTTTTGAATGGAAAATGTTTTTCAAAGAAATCACATCTTAAACATCAGTCATTTCATACATGTGAGAAGTTCTGATTGCGAAAAATATTTTGCCGATAAATCAGCTTCTGAGTTCACACAGAGTTCACACTGGTGAGAAACCATTTCCATGATCTGAGTGTTGAAAATATTTTTCATGTAGATCAACCTTTGATAGCCATTACAGAGTTCACACAGGTAAGAAACCATTTTTATGTTCTGAGTGTGGGAAATGTTATACAGAGAAACAATATCTTACTAAACATCAGAAAATTCACACAAGTGAGAAGCCATTTCCATGTTCTGAGTTTGGAAAATGCTTACACAAATATCAGCAATTAATAGCAATTACAGAATTCACAACGGTGAGAGGCCATTTTCATGTTCTGAGTGTGGGAAATGCTTACACATATATCAGAAATTAATAGCCATAACAGAATTCACAACGGTGAGAAGCCATTTTCATGTTCTGAGTGTGGAAAATGCTTACACATATATCAGCAATTAATAGCCATTACAGAATTCACAATGGCGAGAAGCCATTTTCATGTTCTGAGTGTGGGAAATGTTTCACACATAAATCAGCTCTTCATAAACATTACAGAGTTCACTCTGATAAACCACTTTTAGGTTCTGAATTTTAAACAGAAATCAGATCTTACTAAAGCTGGCCATACACTAAGACGATTGTCGGTCCCAGCAGGGGGTGGGCTGATCAACAGGACGATTTCCCGCTAGGGAAATGTCCTGTTAGACAATTCAGATAAGGGAGATGCTATTGTTTTGCAAGAATATCATATCTCATTATACATCTTGAGTTCATGCAGTTGAAAAGTCATAATCATGTTCTGATTGTGGAAAACCTTTTTCACAAAAATACCATCTTCCTATAAATCGGAGAATAAACAAAAATGAGAAGTCACTTTTATGTTCTGAGCATGAAATATATTTTGCACATTAATCAGCTTTTTAGTAAACAATATCTTATTGAACAATAGAGACTAATAACACAAGTGAGAAGCCATTACTGTGTTTTGAGTCTGGGAAGTGTTTCACATGTAAATCAGAGCTTGATACCCATTACAGAGCTCAGACAGATGAGAAACCATTTCATTTTCTGAGTGTGGGAAACATTTTAGTAAATAGCAATATCATAAAAAACACCTGAGAGTTCACAAGGATGGGAAATGTTTTACATTTATATCAAGACTAGATAAACATTACAGAGATCACACAGGTGATATGTAGAGTTAACACATGCGAGAAACAATTTTCAGGTTCTGATTCTTGAAAATGTTTTACACAGAAATCAGATCTTATTTAACACCTGACAATTCCCACAGCTGGGAAGCTATTTCATGTTCTGAACGTCTGAAATGCTTTACAAAGAAATTACAAATCTCACACAGCTGTGAATCCATTTCCATATGCTAAATGTAAGATATATTGCTAGTGCTTGATAAACATTACAGAGTTTATACAGGTGAGGAACAATTTCATGTGGAAAGTGTGAGATCTATTGCTAGTGCTTGAAAGACATTACAGTGTTTATACAGGTGAGAAGCCATTTTCATGTGCTAAGTGTGAGATATATTGCTAGTGCTTGAAAGACATTACAGTGTTTATACAGGTGAGAATGCATTTCCATGTGCTAAGTGTGACATATATTGCTATATTACTGAAGTTAATCAGCGCCCCCTACTGCCGGGAAGTTATATTGAAGACGCCGGGATCAAGAATAGAAGCTTTCTTCTGCATCTCCAGCCCAGAAGATTTTTCAAGCTTGAAGAAAAGAACAGAATTCAGCATTTCAAGAAAATTAGAAGGCTCCCAAGATGCGGACATCTAATGGTGAGTTTAAATAATTTTTTTTTATTTTTATGTACATGTAACACTTTATGTATACCACTTAGTTTAGGAGAGATGACCACCTAAGGTAAGTGCATACACGTAGGGGGTAATGTTAGTTAGGTTTACATATTTTTACATATGTAACACTTTAATAAAGCATTGTAAGGGTTAATGTCTGTGTAGTGTTTTTTTTTTTTTTTTTTTACACACTGTAAACGGAGCGCTGCATGGCTACAAGTGTAGCCATGCTGTATACACAGAATTACAAGGATCACCTTTGCTGAAATAGCTGAAATATGTGGATTTTAATACCTCTATGGGGTGTGTATTTAAATCCTCAATAAAAATGCGCACACTTAAATTAATTAAATCAGGCCTTTATTGTTTAATACAACCAAATGATTACAGACATGCAGCCATGCTTTGGATTTTTAAGCACAAAAACACATGTCTGTTATACAGACATGTGTTTTAATGGTCGCGATCGGCCAAAAAACATACATTCGCCCCTCTATAGAGGCGAATTTATGTTTTGTGATTTAAAGGCGATTTCACCGCGATCCTGGTGAAATCGTCTTTAGTGAATTACAAACTTCCTATGTTTGTAATTCAAAAAAGTCGGGACCGCAAATTTTGGACCCGCGGTTAAAAAAAAACCAAAATTGTGTGTTTTTTAGCTTGGTGAATACACTTTGGTGATTTTTAAGCTAAAAAGCACACGATTTTGTCAAAATCGAGCTTAGTGAATGAGGCCCTAAGTGCGAGATATATTGCTAGTGCTTGATAGACATTACAATTGAGAATGCATTTCCATGTGGTAAGTGTGAGATATTTTGCTAATGATTGATAGACATTACAGTGTTTATACAGGTGAAAATGCAATGCCATGTGCTAAGTGTGAGATATATTGCTAGTGCTTGATAGATATTACATTGTTTATACAGGTGAGGAACAATTTCCATATTCTAAGTGTGAGATATATTACTAATACTTCATAAACATTACAGCGTTTATACAGGTGAGGAACAATTTTCATGTGCTAAGTGTGAGATATATTGCTAGTGCTTGATACACATTAGAGTTTATACAGGTGATAAGTCATTTTCATATGCTAAGTGTGAGATATATTGCTAGTGCTTGATAGACATTACATTGTTTATACAGGTGATAATGCATTTCCATGTGCTAAGTGTGAGATATATTGCTAGTGCTTGATAGACATTACATTGTTTATACAGGTGAGAATGCATTTCCATGTGCTAAGTGTGACACATTTATTTATTTATTGTGTATTTTTAACCTATAATACTACTCTCCCTATATATCCAAATACTGTAACTATTTTATTTATTTAATTATTTATGAATGATGACCCGAGATATATGCTTTTTTGAAAAATGTTTTTTATTTGATGCAAATATTTGTCCATAGTTTGTTTGTTTTGTTATGTTCTTTTATATTTGATACGTGGGTATTTATTTATTTATACATAAATTTAGATGGTTTTCAATGTTAACTGTATAATTAACCAATTTATTACATGGATAAGATGTATAAATAACCCCACATCATGGATGGCATCCTACCTCTGATGAAACCGACTATAGCGGCGGAGAAAGGCGTCAGTTGACTTACACTAGCCCAGAGAGCAATCTATCCTAACGTCCAGATGAGCACTATACGAAATCTATCTACTTCTCATATGTGACAGTACCGACAATTAACAAATGTATACACTGCACGGAGCAGCGCAACCCTCCACGGTGATACTTTGAACAATTTCTTCTTATTTGTTGACATCCAGCAGTCTCTACCAGTTTTCATAAAGAAGATAAACACAACCACGTGTGTAAACAGAGGCGCTACTTCGCGCCGAAGGACTGAGTCCTGCTACCCGCCTGTCAGCATTTCCAGCACGGCGGCTATATGTGGCACTCGCTATTGATGAACTCTTAAGGAGAAACTGCATATCTCCAAACGCTACTGGTAATGTACTATACTGCCTATTACTATTTTTAAAGAAGAAGAATAAGGTGCATATGACTTATGCTCTTTGGCTTTCATACTCGCGGTCTGTTGCAAGAATTTAATCAATATTGTGCTTCACATATACCAGTACTGTGCCTAAATATCTTGGTACTATACTACAATAACTATTAACCCATACTATATCTGGACTATTTAGTGCTCGGTACTCTCTTTGACCTATGTCCAGCCGGCATATGGATCAATATTTATTTTAATGGGCTTATACATGTAATATAATTTTATGCTTCTGCCTTATTTTATTTCATATATTTTAATATTGTTGGATTAATACTATTATTAAATTGCATGGTTTTTTTTATTTCTTTTTCCCTTTTCTGTTTATTTGTCTTTCATGATTGTTGCTGCTGCTACTGCCTTGACACATCCTGGCAGCCCTAGAACAACAGGGTCGAGTTGACAAGAATAATAGGCCAGAGGCCTTTGCTTACCTCCATGTTCCTGTGTAAGCACTCCCAATGCATGTACTCATGACAGAATAAGGTAAAAGGTTTCTCATAGTCAGGCAGTCCCAGTGCTGGTGCAGAACACACAGCTTTCTTGAGCACTATTACAGCTGCTTGTTGTTCTTTCCTCTTCTCCGGGGTTTGTGCTGCATCCTTCTTTGTAAAATCATATAATGGTTGCATCATCAATGAAGCTCCCAGTACCCATTCACGCACATAACTCACCAGTCCCAGGAATCCTCTTGTAGCCCTCAATGTATGTGGGACTTGGGCATCCTGAATGGCCTTTACCCGGTCTGGGGTTAGGTGTTTGGTCCCTTTTGATATGCAATGTCCTAAAAAGTTAACAGATTTGCATACCTGTTGTAACTTGTTCTGTAATACCTGACAATCTTCTTCTGCTAGGAATTTCAGTAGATGTTTTGTTTCTTCCTTGCACCGCCAGTAGAAGATCATCCACATATTGCAGAAGTTGTGTCTTTTCAGGATATAATGGTGTCCATCTTTTCAACACACTTGCCATTGCTTCAGAGAACTCAGACGGGCTTGTAGCTCCACCTTGTGGTAGTCTGGTCCAACAGTACTGCTGCTCTTCATGTATGAATGCCAAATACAGCTGTGACTCTTCTGTAATAGCTACTGAGAAAAATGCATTTGCCAAGTCTATCACAGTAAACCAGTCTGCTTTTGGATTGATAGAGTTTAGCAGAGTATGTGGGTTGGGTACAATGGGAGTTGGAATTATTATCCTTTTGTTAATTTCCCTTAAATCATGCACGAGCCGGAAAACAGGGGGTTCATTTTCCTTAGTCTTTTTCGAACCGGTAAAAGGGGAGTGTTAAATGGTGACTTACATTTCCTGATGATCTTGTTTTCCTCATAGTCCCTTATTTGTTCTTTCAGAGATTCCTTTTGGTCCTTGCTGAGGGGGTATTGCTTGATGGATACCGGATACCCTCAGTAACCCCACATCAGTTTTACCTTTTGACCAGAGCTTGGAAAGTATGGGATCATCCTCATCCTCCTCAAAAGGGTAGAAGGTCTCAACTTCTTTATCCTCATCCAAATCCTGTAGGGACAAAAACACTTGCACTGCTACCTCCACTAGGTTTCTAGTTTCTTCTGGCAATCTGCTGGAGAAGATAATCTTGTCTCCCCTGTACTCTATGGTTGCTTGTAGCAATTGCATCACATCTGCTCCTAGCAAATTCACTGGGCATGTTGAAGATATAAGAAATTCCACTGGTACAGGAGTAGGTGTATCATTTATCTGTAAAGTCACTTTCTTACTTTTCTTTAAATTCACATTTGTGCCTGTCAATCCACTTGCAGTGATTTCTTTTTCTGTTATTAGTTGTTTTGGTACATCCCCTTCCCTTAAGACAGTATGGCTTGCCCCTGTATCTATCAGACACTCAATTTCTTCCCCACTTGGCAGTTTCAGAGATATAAAATTTTCCTTACCAGGGGTGTCTTGAAGGGCATATACAGGGGTGCCGGACCTTCAGGCTGAGTGAGGATTTGCCTCTTCCTGATTCTTCCTCTTTATCCATTCCTTGTATTTCTGACAATCTCTCTTGAAGTGACCTGGTTGTTGCAGAAATAACACTTACTTGGTTCATTTGAAGAAGTAGTCTTGATCCTTTGGCGCACTCCTTGACCCTTGTTTACGCTCCATTTCCCCTCATTGTTTTGAACAACATTTATAGTCACCGGTTTATTTTTGATTCTCTCTTTTCTTTCTTTCTCTCTGTCCTCAATAGCTTCCAAAGCGTCCAATAACTGGGCTATAGGGAGAGATCTACATGCAGGGGTACAATCAAACAACTTTTCAGGTATTGGTTTATCCAATACTTCCAGAAAATTCATTTTTAGAATTTTCCTTCCCACATCTCCTTCTATATCTACACCTTCATTAGTTAAAGCAACAGTTAAAGCAACAGTCACTTTTTCAAAGTATGTTCTTACCGGTTCTCCTCTTTGTACCACTACCTCTGCTTTGGTGGCATTTGCCCTCTGATCCCAAGACCATTTCCACTTTCCACTGTCTTTTTCCCCTCATTGTCCTGGGGGGCATCTTCTATAGCGGGCATTCCCGTACCCATTAGTGCTCCTGCTTGATATCCTGTAATAGCTACAACATCACCTGCTCTAAGTTTTGTCTTTATGATCATGTGCAGGTCCAACCAGGTGGGACTCCATACAGTCTGTATCATCTCCATGAAGGCAGAGAAAGCAGCTGGAACCTTATAAGGGATCAGGTGCATCTTGGAATATCCCCTGTAATTCAAATCTGGAAAAAGGAATATACTGCGTGGTTGTTAGCATACGAGGATTATTAGCATCATCTTCTGCTACTGCAGCATTGAAAGTGGGGTTCGGATAACTATGTGTCCTTACAGGGTGGATGTTTACTTTTTCTGCTGGTGTATAGCCTA
>WWET01011230.1:0-12015 GCA_011038615.1 Limnodynastes dumerilii
AGAGGAGGAGGAGGAGGAGGAGGAGGAGGGGGAGGAGGTGGGGCAGCATCCCTCACAGCAACATCTCTGGAGGACTCTGAGACACTGCTAAACAGTGACCCAGAGTCCTCACCAACCAAATTCACACTTTGAGTAGGAGCCTGTGGCATGTAATATATAACATTCCTGTGCAGTACAGGCTATATAGTAGTAGGCAGAGGGACTGGGTCCTTTAAGCCACTAGGATTTAGCTTTTTCATATAGAGCAGGCTATTTCCCAGTGGTTAGAGGGATCAGGTCCTTTAGGCCACTAGGATTTAGCATTTTTATACAGAGCAAGCTATTTCATAGTGAGCAGAAGGACTGTGTCCTTTATCATGTAATATATAACATTCCAGTACAGTACAGGCTATATACTAGTGGGCAGAGGGACTGTTTCCTTTATCATGTAATATGTAACATTCCTGTACTGTACAGGCTATATACTAGTGGGCAGAGGGACTGTGTCCTTTATCATGTAATATATAACATTCCTGTACTGTACAGGGTATATACTAGTGGGCAGAGGGACTATGTCCTTTATCATGTGATCATACCCTCCAACATTTTATAATAGAAAATTAACAAACACCTGGTTTGTCCCGTTAAGGGGCGGGGCTTTAATCTCCTTTCATTTGCATGTATGATAAGGTGTAAAATCTAATTTACACTTTATCATATGAGCTAAACACTCACAGGAGAGGGTAGGAATCTGTGCCCGCAGCTCTGCTATAGTGATCAGATGCTGCAGGGCTGGAAAAGGAGTATAGGGGGGAGGGAGCAGCTGGGCCACAATCCGGTACAGGAGCCCTTTTAGCCGGTACAGACCATTAAAAACCGGTACTGTACCTACTAAAAAGGTACAGTTGGAGGGGATGTGTGATATATATAGTCATTTTGCCCACTAGGAAATAGCCTGCTCCTGCATGAGAAAGCTATATCCTAGTGGGCTAAAGGACCTGGTCTCTCTATCCACTAGGAAATAGCTTGCTCAGTATTAAAGTGCTAAATCCTAGTGGCCTAAAGGACCTGGTCCCTCTATCCACTAGGAAATAGCTCTTTGTATGCAAGAATGCTAGATGCTAGTGGCCTAAAGGACCTGGTACCTCTGCCCACTAGGAAATAGCTCTTTGTATGTAAGAATGCTAAATGCTAGTGTGCTAAAGGACCTGTTTACTCCACCCTCTATAATCGAACTTATTACAGGAATTTGAGAATTCTATATAAGAATATTCTATGGGCCCTAGAATGTAATCTCTCTGGCCAATACAATGGAGCTTGTTTTATATATGAGTATGAGATTCTATGGTCAATACAAAATGAGATTGTTCCATATAAGAATGCTAGTGGGCTTAAAGACGGCACAATATAAAAACATACAGATAGGGAAAATTAGATTGTGAGCCTCAACATGGACAGGGACTAATTTGGATGCTACACCTAGTATACTACAAAGACCTGGTCTCTCTGGGGCTGATTCAGAGATGTGATTGCGAAAAGATCGCAAATATACGCACCTTAGCTAAGATCTTAGCAGGTTCCAGCCCACTGCATAAACAGTCACTCCCCTTGCAAACAGCGGTGGATCTTAAACTTAGACCACCATTGAATAACCCTAACTCTGCGCTGTCATTTGGGATCTTAAGTGACGTGGTAGCGTTCATTTAAGATCCTAAGTGTCAGCCCGCGCCCACTTTCCCTCATTTCCCTGCCTCCCCCCGCCCATTTACATGCAAATCCTTCAGATCGTAAAGATTCGCAGCACTTAAGATCTTAAGTGCTTGCGTGCGATTCAAACATACGCTCTTAGCGAATTTACGCTCCTAACCGCTACGTAGACGGCGTTGCACTATTACTACGCATGCGCAGTTTTGCAAATTTTCTAGGATCTTAAATATACGCTCCTAAGTTGCGAGAAAATCGCATCTCTGAATCAGCCCCTCTGTCTGTTACAATACAGTATATTTTATATGGGAACCATAGAACTTAATGTGTATACATCCTTCATCCCACCAACATATAACATTCTGAGATAGGAAAATTAGATTCTATGGTCCACACTACCATTGCGTTTTCAGTTAAAACAAAAAAGCTTCTGTTTTGCAATAACGCAAACTAAGTCTAAAACTGAAACACAACATAGCTATGTTTTGATGTATCTGCCAATAGGATCTCTAAAAATGGGGAAAAAAAAGATACATTTTATTCCGTGTGTTTTTTATGAACAAATCTTCAAAATAAAAAAATAAACTAATGAATGAATGAATTACATAAAATTAATAGTTCTGGTTGTACATGCTCAGTAATTGTACCGGTTCCTTTATGTCAGACATCACGGTAAACGCTGCACTTACCTCACCAGGAGCTGCCAGTCAGCAGCTCTCCCACGTCATGCACGTATCTCAACGCTCCGGAGGTGTCATTCCCAGTAGTGGCAGCTCTCCGTGCTGCAATGTATTGTGTTCAGTTGACCAGATCCAGAGCTTGAGTAAAGTTATACCTTGGCAAAGCCATGTTGATTACAAGGGAGTCCTTTTTCATCTGTTGCAAACAGTATTAGAGTTGAGAGGTGAAGTTTCCTAGCCCAACTCTAAATAACAGTGTAAAAAAAGAGTGATTTCTATCTGATTTCCTCTAAAGAAGTGGCCAGGCGCCGCGAAACGTGTCAGTACCTATACTAAACCTATATGCCCTTATATCGCTCTTTAGGACATAGTGACATTGACTGACCATTCACTCTTATACAGCAGCTTTTTATTTAACTAGTTCTCCTAGTGCATTGCACTGCATGCGGCCTATTGGTATCCAGCCTGTTCCTCTTAACCTGTTGCTATCCAGCCTGTTCATGTTACCTGTCTGAGCTTCTGCCAGTCCCAGCCTCCAGTCAGATCCAATCTTCTCCAGTCATCCAACCTGCACTACTACTCTCATCAGTCCGGCAATCCAGTCTATCTGCTGCATCAAGCATCTCCTACCGTCCAGCCTGCACCACTCCAACCAGCAGTCTGGCAATCCGGTATACCTGCTGCATCAAGTACCTCCTATCGTCCAGCCTGCACCACTCCAACCAGCAGTCCGGCAATCCAGTCTACCTGCTGCATCAAGTACCTCCTATCGTCCAACCAGCAGTCCGACATTCTGGTCTACCTGCTGCATCAAGCACCTCCTTCCGTCCAGCCTGCACTACTGTACTCAGCAGTCAGGCGATCCAGCTTCCCTGCTGCAACTCTCCTTGCCCACTACTCTCTTCATGCGTAAGCTCCACCTCCGGCCTCCCAGCTTCTACTTGGGTGCCACACGCCACACACACCCCTCGTAAACCCGTGACTGATCCCAAACCAGCCCAGATCATGACACTTTAAAATGACAAAAAATAGATACAATCGGATGCACATGTTTATATCCATTCATATCCATACATTGTCTTTAATGTTAACCAAAAAAGGAAGGTTTTTGCATCAGGTGTCCATTTTTTTTAAACAGAAGCAATAGCGCAGCAGGCTTATTTTTGTGGTTAAACAAAAAAAGAAAAGAAATCTGAAGGAAATAATGCAAACTGAAAGGCCAAAAATACCTGTTAGAATTTATGAGGGTACATTTCGTTATGGTGTTTCCTATAATGGAAGAGAGCAAAGGAAAGCACAATGGTAGTGTGGATTTAGCCTTACTTGGATTGAAAATGAGATACTACGATGTTCTGTCAATAATACATACCAACTTTTGTCATAAACATTTTTATGTAACATAAAATACAACATAATCCAGGTTTGTTTTTTAATTTAAATACCAAACATTATTAATGTAAAGTGAATCAGTGTGTTTACTCTTTGTTTTGAGTATACAGCATATTAGTGTTTAACTCCTCGTCCATGAAAGTTTTTTCTGAAAATTAAAGAAAAGCAAAACAATAATTTTTGGCATTTATTG
Organism: Limnodynastes dumerilii; assembly: GCA_011038615.1. Classification (NCBI taxonomy): domain Eukaryota; kingdom Metazoa; phylum Chordata; class Amphibia; order Anura; family Limnodynastidae; genus Limnodynastes; species Limnodynastes dumerilii. The sequence goes on from WWET01011230.1 coordinate 3,946, forward strand.
CAAAAAAAAATTCCTTTTGCTGCTATGCCTGCACATGAAAAATGAAGCCACATTTGGCATTTATCGCACTGTATTGCTTCCTGTGAATACATGTGACAAATGCAGTACATTGACAGACGAACTTTGTTTACGTTTGGTTTTGTTCAGAAGGCGAGAATGGAAAGATTTCCAATTTTTCATTGTCCAGGCACCGAATCAAATGTTGCCTCATCTCGTCTTGTGAATACTTAATTTTATTAGGCTCCATTTTGTTTGCCAACGCCAAACAATTTGCAATAGCAAACAATCCACAGTCATTTCCACCCTCCTGTTTCTGGCTACAAAGGTAATTTACAGTCAGCACTTTATTTACCCCTGTAAACAGTGGAGCATAGAGTTTCACAACCTGTTGTCGAAGGGTCTCTGCAATACCTGAAAAGGGTAGGGAGTCATAGACAGAAACCTTTCCTCCATAAGACTCAGACATAACCCAGTGTGCACCTAAATGATGTATTTGAAAGATATTATGTGCTGCAACAACATCTATACTGCTGTTAGACAGAATTATAGTGTCCACCAAACCACCAACTTCGGGGTGCTGTTTTGAAAGGAGGATCTGACAGGCATTTATGATGTTGTCATCTAGCCACATGCCATCACAGATTTCCTGTCGGTGTCTATGTGACAATTTGATCCCTTGCACTTTAATCCAGGGTAAAGATGTTCCTGTATGCAAATCTTCCTCTTCAGCTGTCACTAAAGTTTGCCAAACATCTATTTTTTGGGCCTCCGCTTTTAAGCCAAATCTTTGTGCATTAGGCTGTTTTGGCTTCCCATATTTTCTCTTTGGGAGGGGCTTAATATCTATTTTGCTCTCTTTTCCTAAATTTGATTGTATTATGGGAATTCCATGTTCTTTGGGTATAGAAGAATTAACTTTTTGCAACAAATCTTGAGCAGCGGAGTATAACTCAGTCAGACAGTCAAGATCTTGCATTAAATAGACTGAGTCTATAACTTGTTTAAAGGTTTGGACGCATTTCCCAATCATTTCCGTCTCTTCATTCCTTTGGCTTAGGGGTAAAGATTGTATTGCTGTAGATGGAATTATGTGTGATTCCTGTTTGACATCATTGAATTCTGTGGTGTATAAATCCACACTGGATGTCATACAATTAATGTCCAAGATAAACAATGCGTTTTTTTGAATAGTTTGGGTGAATTTTTTCCCACTGCCATAGGGAACATCGCAAAATTAAACACATGTGTTTGCATGGCAATATGTATTTCTTCCAGTCTAGACATGTACAAGATGGTGCTTCACCTCCTAAAATTACTGTATAATTATTTTCATCATCACGTTCGCTGTTCTTTTGTTCATTTAAGCAGGAAACATTTTTTTCCTCTAAAGTGTTTGCCCATCTCCTCATTACATGTGCAACAAAATAATGAGGTCTGTTTTTAGGAAAGATGCCACTTCCTCACTAAACTTTCTATAATGTTCTGATCCTCGAACATTTAGTACCACATACCTGTAATCAATAAAATTAGTTAAAAATACATAAAATGAAAAGTTCAGTCATATTGTCAAAAAATTTTTTTTTTTTTCCTATTTGTGTATATTATTTTACTACTTTGTTAGCAAACCACTATGCGGACACATTTAAAAATAAGCAGAAAGTCAAAATAAGTTATATATTTGTATATTTATTTATATATTTAAGATATTTGGATGAGGTCTGTTTTTTAGGAAAGATGGCACTTCCTCACTAAACGTTCTATAATATTCTGATCCTCGAACATTTAGTACCACATACCTGTAATCAATAAAATTAGTTAAAAATACATAAAATGGAAAGTTCAGTCATATTGTCAAAAAAGATGAATCTTTTTTTTTTCCTATTTGTGTATATTATACTACTACTTTGTTAGCAAACCACTATACGGATACATTTAAAAATAAGCAGAAAGTCAAAATAAGTTATATATTTATATATATATATATTTATATATTTAAGATATTTGCTGGCATATCAATGCTTTATAGAGTGATATCTTGCTGCTAGTATCATTATAATAATAAACAGAAATTCTTATAAGGGCATACACAGGTTCTGAACATACGGATTCACCCTTATTTTGCAGAAATATTTATCGTGACTGTTAGAGCCTTTTACTGACACACAAGTATATGAAGTATTACCTTAAAGGCAATATTACAAAGCATAATATTATCTAAGCGCTGGCATTTTAGCAGTGTAAAACTTTTGTACTTGTCTTTTGCAGATTGTTGGATAATTAGCACACACCTATAGTAGCGCATTGAGATAACAGTAGTGCAACAAACCTCCACTCAAACATTTTTCGGTATAAAATAATTTTACTGCTTTTCGTTAGGGGACAGTGAAAACCATGGTTTATAGGCTCCTGCTATCCAGCTGAAAACTAAACAACTGACAACTAAATCATTTTAGCTTAAGGTCAGCAGGAGACACACAGAGATTTCTTTCACCAGATCTGTCCTACGTCTTTGTTTGTTATTTGTTTTTCTATATAATTTTACTGTAAAATTACTTCTTTATGCATAGATCTTTATTTAAAAAAATTTAACTTTTAACTTCTACAGCCTACCTGTTCTCACGAATTAATAAATACATTGCAGATAAAGAAAAACATAATTAATACAGATAAAGAACCGGATCCAGAGTTTGCATAGCTCATTAACTACACTAGGGAAAGTGGAGTGGACGGGGGCATGCACTCCCCTTTCCCTAGTGTACTTAATGAGCTATGAAAACTCTGGATGCGATCTTTATATGTCCAGCACTCTATCTTAACTTTTACTCTACACTCGGTGTACTTACGTATGCCGAGCCTAGCGTAAATAGAAGTCCCCGCCCCCTCATTTACTTACATAACCCTGTCTGACCAGTGGGGTTACGCTAAGTGTAACACAAGCGGCAGCCACCTTTGCATAATAACTATACACTAGTGACTACGCTAGCGTAACATCTGGATCGCGCATTCGCAGTAGCGCAAAATTACCCACACGCTATTTGTGATGGAAATTCACTCTCTGGATTTAAAACTGCAATAGATGTACCCCTTGCAAGATGGTAAGTATGTTTTGAATTACTTTTAATGGTTTTTTATTCGGCTAGCGGGCCGACCCAGTAGATTTATTATTACAATAGGGGGTATGCTGTGGTGCCACGGGGGACAATATATGTTAGGGCATGTTGGCGCTTGTGATTCTCCATGCGCCAGCATGCCCTGGCCTCCATGGGTATGTTGGTGCTTGTGGAACTACAAGCACCAGCATGGCCTGTGTATAAATATTGTGGTTTTGTGTTTTTATTTACTTTCCGGGGATGGGGGGACAGACTAAAGATTTGTTTACCATTGCCATGACAATATTGAACAAATCTAGGCAATGTGGTAGCAATGTGAAAAGGGTGTGGGTCTGCGGTAAGAAAGGCTCATGTTAGAATTAACCTTTCTATACCATGGCTGTGCGAATGCTCCTGCATTTGAAAGCCTATGTCTGTAGGAGGCATAGGCTGCGAATGCAGGATGCCCGAAGTCCCCGTCACCAAGAAGTATGAAACTTCCCCCTCCCCCTCCCCACACACTGCCCTAACCCTAAAACACCTATCTCCGCAGCCAAACCCCAACCCCCCATTACCCGCAGCCATTAACCCCTGGTGTCCCTAACACTAAAAACCCCCTCTCGCAGCCTAACCCTAAAATCACCTACCCGCATCCTAACCCTCCTGCCCCAGTACACTGACCCCAAAAATGCCCCTAATTAACCCTAAATACCCGGCAATTACCCCTAACCTCCTGGTCCCCGCAGCCTAACCCTAAAACCTTGTTACAAACCCCAAAACCTAACCCCCCTCCCGCAGCCTAACCCCAACATCCCCCCATATGCTAAACCCCAAATATTAACTCACCTCTCCGGCAGTGGGTCCCGGCGGCGATTCGCAGTATGAATGGGATAGTATTGCGATCGCATAACCCATACAGCTGCTCTTTTTAATAATTATTTCTATTCGTCCAAGTATATAACCTTGAATATTTAGCGTCATTCTTATATACATTTTTTGTATTTCTGTTTTTCTTTGTGTCAATATAAGCAGGCTGCTTTAGAGTTTGCAAATGTCTGAGAATGCAGGCTTCAATAATCGGTTTGCTGGGAGGGATAAATATGATCAGGAATTCCTAAATAAAAGGAATACTCCCATACCTAGAAGTGAGACATCTGCACCAATCAAGACACCCCCAGAAATAATAACAAAACTACATCAACTGGAGGATTTATTGATAACGGAAGTAAGAGATTGGTGCGATGGTGTCTCACTCCAAAAATATATGGACAATAATATCGTCCCACGTGGACTAAGAGTGTATAGGGAGTTGGCTTTTGTGGAGGTCCCGTATTTAAAATTGGCATGGGAGCAAACATTACACAATTGCTCCCTTTCATTGATGAAGCTACTAATCAATTATAGAGACAATAGAGTAAGGGAAACAGTTAATAAAATTGAAAAACTGAAATCAGAACTAGAGATATATAGGGGGGAAATTGAATTTAAGGAAAGGGAAGAAATTATAAAAAGTCTGTGAATTTGAAAGAAAAGTGATGGAGAGGAAAATTGGTAAATTCAGAAGGGATACCTATGATTACGAAACTGGACAAATTCACAGACCTAAAAATAACAGGACCACCACGAGAGGTAACTCCTTGCATTTTGCAAATGACAACAGAAATGTCTTTAATAGTAAAAATAAAAAACCTCACACATTTCAGGGGAATTGGAGGAATAGGGAGGAAATTTCATCTGAAAATAGAGATCAGAACTCAAGAAATAATAAACCTATTGAAAATAAAAACAAAAAGACAAAGATAAGAACACAGAAATATCTACAGGGATCATCACAGGAAATAGGAGTGATAGTGGAATTCAAAACAGGGAAGCAATGGAATTGGGAGCCAGGAGTAAACAAACAAACCTTAACCATTTTTTGGGGGTTTTGGGAGGGATCAGAGGAGAGATCCCCCCTTCCAAAAAAATCCATACAAAGTTCTTTGTTTAAACACCCCAAAACGTCCTCTAGAGGAGGGAGAAAATGTGGCACAGAAAATAAGAATAAACTAAGGAATGATAGAATAAACGGAAAGGAGGTTATCAATATTTCCTCCAAAAGTTTAAGTACAACACAACTAAAATGATTAGGTAAGGGTCTTACTTTTGCTCCTGGCACGAACCCAAATCTATTTGACCTATTTATAAAAATAAATACGTACGTAATCTCTGTCAAAAGAGATACTTTGCATGCAAAACAATTAAAAATGATCCCACTATCACTCCAATTATACTGGATGTTAATGATAGGGAATGTATAAATATATTGGAGGATTTAGCACAGGAAAGTACATTGAATGTGGAGGGGGATAATGCTCTTACCCCAATTTTTGACATAAACAAAACAAACAAATTTAAAAGAAAATCTGATTTCTTCCCCACACAGTGTCGAAGCTCAGGAATCGATGCATTTTATAAATTTACTTTAAATGACTTTAGGAGAATTTGTTTAACTACTGACCGGGACCCCAACTTTAGATAAAAAATATGAGTAAATGGGAAAGAATAGCCTTACGTGAACTAATAAAGGACGACACCCTGGTGGTCAGGGCGGCTGACAAGGGGGGGAGCGTCATTGTGATGGACAGCTCCCTCTACAAGTCTGAAGCCCTGAGACAGTTGGGTGATCAAACCTTTTACAGGGAGTTAAAAGAGGACCCCACTAGGGGCTATAAGGAGGAGCTTTTGGTCCTGCTAAATTGGGCTCTGGATGAGAGGGTGATTACTAAGGACGTTTTTCAATTTCTCACAATTAAATTTCCAGTCACACCTATTTTTTATCACCTCCCAAAAATACATAAATCCCTCAATAACCCACCTTGACTTCCAATAATTTCTGGAATTCAATCCCTAACGGCTAATCTGTCGGCCTACATAGATTCAAAATTACAAAAATATGTGGTGTCTCTGAATTCTCTTCTGAGAGACACCATGCAGATATTAAAATTGGTGGAGGACATTGAATGGGCCCCCACATATTCCTTTTTAACATTGGACGTCCAGGCGTTGTACACTCACATCCCGCATGCAGAGGGGGTGGAGGCTATTAAATATTATTTGGATCAGGATACTACTATCACAGAGAGGAAAAATAAGTTTATATTGGATTCTATTTATTTTATACTTACCCACAATTATTTTCTTTTTAATCACACATACTACTTACAGGTCCTCGGTACTGCGATGGGCACGAGATTCACCCCCAGCTTTGCAAACCTGTATATGGGTCGCTTTGAGGAGCTAAACATCATGGGGGGCAGCTGGGGGGTGAACCTCGTGCTCTATAAACGCTTTATTGATGACCTGTTTATAGTATGGGATGGTGACTATAATTCTGCACATAATTTTGTTGAGCACCTTAATCACAATTCCTTTAATCTTAAATTCACTTTTAATTTTCACTCCGCAACCATAAACTTCCTGGATGTCACCCTCTCTTCCAGAGGAAGTAGAATTATGAGCTCCAACTATTCCAAGCCCACGGATGCTTGCAGCTATCTGCACTTCAATAGTAGTCACCACCGTCCATGGATCAACCACATCCCCTACAGCCAATACACCCGGTTGAGGAGGAATTGTGAGGAAGATGGGGACTTTGAGGTGCAGATGGCTGCAATGACATCCAATTTTAGAAATCGAGGGTACCCAGATCAGTTACTTGAGGAAGCTGAAAATAAAGCCAGAAAATTAGACCGAAAAACTTTACTTTCTCCAAAAAAGAGAAGATTAACTGATGAGGAGGAGGATTTCAGCATGCCGTATATTACCAAATACAACAATAAATCACTTCAAATTAAGCGTATAATTGAAAAAAACTTTTTGTTCCTTAAACAGGATGACCTAATTGCCCCTTTCTTGAAAAAACCGAAAATAGTTTTTAGGAAAAATAAGAACCTTAAAAATTATCTAGCTCCAAGTATGGTCAAGCTCCCCACAGAAATAATTCCATTAAGTGAAATGAGCAAGGAAAATAAAAGTACAAATGGGTGTTACAAATGAGAGAAATCAATATGTTTGACGTGTAAAGCCATTACTCATGGCACAACTACTATACAATCCTTTTCAAATAAAGTAACTTTCTCCATTAAGTCACATATTGATTGTGAATCCTCCTATGTGATCTACGTCCTTCAATGTCCGTGTGGGCTCCAGTATGTGGGGCGGACCATGCGGAGATTGAAGGACCGATTCCGCGAACATAGGAGGAATGTATTGAAAAAATTGAGCAACCACAGTGTCCCCAAACATTTCACTCACCATCATGCGGGGAACCCAGAACTTTTAAATATTTGTGGATTGGAAACTATTCCTCAGACTGAAAAGGGGGGTGATAGATTCAGCAGGCTTTGCCAAAGGGAGGCCTGCTGGATCTTCACCCTCCAAACATTAACACCGGAGGGTCTGAATGACCTGATTGAATTCAATGATACTGGCAATTGAGGTCATAAATAAGAACACCAAGTTGACATACCCCCAAAGGGGAATCACAGGAAAAGTATGATGTTAGCGTATCTACCCACCTGGGGGACCTACGGGGGTACGATTAATTAATAAGGAAGGGAGAACCAGATTAAATGTCCAAATCCAATCAATATCCTTCATAACTTTATCTCTATTCATATGTGCATTTTTGTGCTATCCACCCTATTGTATACTAGATACCAAAGGGGTATCTTATGGGGATATAAACCCTACAGGACACTAATCTATTATAAAAATATTGAAACAATCTGAACTAAATTTAAATATACATATAACTATTAGTAAATCATGGATAAACTAGAAAGCTGTTAAATAATGGTGAAACTGGATAACTAAAGACTGGACATGGGAATTCCATTTCTGGGATTAGATAACATGATATTTACTTGTGAATGTATTAATCACATTTTTTTAGTATCTCTTATTAATTATTTGAATATTAGTTAGTTATGTTATTTAT
>WWET01011231.1:3591-15782 GCA_011038615.1 Limnodynastes dumerilii
AAAGGGGTGTGTCCTGTACCACCAAAGGGGTGTGTTCTGTACCACCAAAGGGGTGTGTCCTGTACCGCCAAAGGGGTGTGCTCTGTACCGCCAAAGGGGTGTGTCCTGTACCGCCAAAGGGGTGTGTCCTGTACCGCCAAAGGGGTGTGCTCTGTACTGTCAAAGGGGTGTGTCCTGTACCGCCAAAGGGGTGTGTCCTGTACCGCCAAAGGGGTGTGTCCTGTACCGCCAAAGGGGTTTGTAAATGCAGCCAGGAAAACTGTTTCCATATAAGTGGCTGCATTGGGTATTTCTTGATTACTGGGGTCAGTGAATGAATGTATTTACCCCATCATTTCCTGCTACCCGGAAGGCGGGATTATCAGCCTTTATATGCTCCTCTTAGAGATTCCCTCATGTAATTGGATAATGTGACCATTAAGAGAAGGAATACATTACGGCCTTTTCTAATCCAATAGAGGAAAATTATCTTAAAATGATGATAAAGAAAACACTGGTGAAAAATAGACGACGTCTCAGCTCCGGTGCCTCAGACAAACATTTGCTTCTCATGTCAATTTCCCATTTAAAACCCAAACGAGGTTTGACAGAGTAAATGGAATACAGATTTTCCTGGGATAATCCAGTAAGGCTAATTACTGAGACATAATGAGCCGGCCATGCAGGCGGTGTCCACGGCGATGACTGATCGGGAAGGAGCCTATTCCATCCCTTTAACAATTTATGATGTTCAATAAAGTGATTAGAGAAGAGCTATACATCTCATAGCACCTTTCTGAAGTCATTAATGAGGATCCCTGCTAATTATCAGACTCTGATGAGTCCTCGTTAAGGTCTGTAATTAGCCGGCTCAGAAAGTCTTTACTCTGCTTAATGTGTAGCCCTCTTCCTGACGCTCCATTGCCAGCTTCGGGGATAAAGCGGAATCCGGGGTGCATTAATTAGGGACCCCTGGACTACAAAACACAACGTTCATCTCCGCCCCGAGATAGGGCTACGCTGGGGGGTGTCGAGCTTGTCACCCCCAGTGCTGTGACCCAATGCACCAGTTATATGGAGTGAGAGCATCAGCTCAGATTGTTGCCATTTGAATAACACTTTTTAAACAACAGTTTGTTTTCTGAAGTCTGTAACACTTGTAACACCTGTATTACCTGTAACACTTGTAACACCTGTAACACTTGTAACACTTGTATTACCTGTAACACTTGTATTACCTGTAACACCTGTAACACTTGTAACACCTGTAACACCTGTAACACCTGTAACACTTGTAACACCTGTATTACCTGTAACACCTGTATTACCTGTATTACCTGTAACACTTGTAACACCTGTATTACCTGTAACACCTGTATTACCTGTACCACCTGTATTACCTGTAACACTTGTAACACCTGTATTACCTGTAACACTTGTAACATCTGTATTACCTGTAACACCTGTTACACCTGTATTACCTGTAACACTTGTAACATCTGTATTACCTGTATTACCTGTAACACTTGTAACACCTGTAACACTTGTAACACCTGTATTACCTGTAACACCTGTATTGCCTGTAACACCTGTATTACCTGTAACACCTGTAACACCTGTATTACCTGTAACACCTGTATTACCTGTAACACTTGTAACACCTGTATTACCTGTAACACCTGTAACACCTGTATTACCTGTAACACCTGTCTCTGTGCAGTGGAATCAGTGAATTATGATGATGTCAGATAGATGCTGTCATGTGCATCACACAAATTTTCTGTCATATATCTACGGTATTCCTTGGGGTGCAGTGGCGCCCCCTATGAGGTGTGGTTAGAAGCTACAGAGGAAGCGCTCTACAATTGTATGAGTTACTTACGATACATATTGTAGACATTGTCTATTGTTGTAGTTTCTCATCCTTCTGGACATGTCCTGTAGCTGCTCTGTGGCTGTGTGTAGGGCCATACACCCTTACTGGTTATTTCTGTATACTGCCCACCGCTGCCTCCAGCTTCTGTATAAAGATCAAGGGGACCCGCTGCAGACAGGTAAACTCTGATCCTTATTCCCTTACTCTAATTCACACCCTAACCCTAACCCCCTCCCTACAGCCTAACCCTAAGACTACATCCCCTCCCCACAGCCTAACCCTAGCCCCCTCCCCACAGCCTAACCCTAACCCCCTCCCCACAGCCTAACCCTAAGACTACATCCAATCCTCCGCACTAATCTGTCTGCTTGTTGGTGCGTCAGAAACGTTGGTTTTAATTTAGCTGTCACTGTGTGTATTGTGAAAACGCCATTACCGAACCAGAATCAAGTGCAGCACTCGCCCTGGATCCGGCCCAGTGTGGATTCTGCAGATATGGGGATTACATATAATGGCAACTCTAACAATAGTGAAAGTGATTGGACAATGGGCCAGCGATGAGCTCCCCCTAGAGCGTGTTGGAGGAACTGAGTGAATGGGACATGGAAAGAGAGAGAGAGGAAGCTCAGACATGGCAGCGGAAACGCTCATCATTATCCGTCTCATAATCTGATGTGTGTGCGGCAGCATTGATCGTATTGTAACTACTGACACATAGAATAGATCCCGCAGGCGGGGCACAGAGCTAACGCTTTATTCATACACTGGTTACCCCTCTCTATGTACCTAAGTCTGGCCACACACCATTCACCCTCCATGCCCAGGACAGCACACACCCTGCATTGTGGCCATTGTGGCAGGGACCCGCGCTGCATGTGTCAGGGGGAAGAACTATTGGTTATGACGTCTGCTCCTTTCTTACTGTACAGAATAAAGAATGTGCTTATTTGGCTGGGATAAAAATGATCATTTGCAAGAAAATGATTGTGGCTTAGCGAGCGCAGAAGCGATTAACGGGAGCCGGTAACTTTCCCAATGTGTGCAGAGAACGCTGATTTAGGGATCCTAATCCTTCTTAGGCTGCAAAAGGACCCTCAGACGGCTCAAGCAAGCGGAGCTTAAGCATCGCAAGCCTTCTCCAAAGAACTAAATCTTCCCTTCAGCCGCCTGCTTCCCTCATCTCCAGCTATAAGCCCTTTTTCTAAAGGATCCTTCAACACACAAACCCTTAGAAGCTGCCGGGATAGAGAAATGCCTAAATCCGGGGTCCAAGAGTCGCAGAGATTAGGGGCTTCATGCGGTCATCTTTAACTCCTCACCTGCCATTCTCCAGCTTATTTACTGTACATGATATATTATACATCACATGCTATACCTCACATAGTATACCTCACATAGTACACATCATATGCTATACCTTACATAGTATACATGATATATTATACATCATATGCTATACCTCACATAGTACACATCATATATTATACATCACATGCTATACCTCACATAGTATACCTCACATAGTACACATCATATATTATACATCATATGCTATACCTCACATATTACACATCATATATTATACATCATAGTATACATGTTATACATCATATGCTATACCTCACATAGTACACATCATATATTATACATCACATGCTATACCTTACATAGTATACATCACATCATATATATCACATGCTATACCTCACATAGTACACATCATATATTATACATCATATGCTATACCTCACATATTACACATCATATATTATACATCATATGCTATACCTCACATATTACACATCATATATTATACATCATATGCTATACCTCACATATTACACATCATATATTATACATCATATGCTATACCTCACATATTACACATCATATATTATACATCATATGCTATACCTCACATATTACACATCATATATTATACATCATATGCTATACCTCACATATTACACATCATATATTATACATCATATGCTATACCTCACATATTACACATCATATATTATACATCATATGCTATACCTCACATATTACACATCATATATTATACATCATATGCTATACCTCACATATTACACATCATATATTATACATCATATGCTATACCTCACATATTACACATCATATATTATACATCATATGCTATACCTCACATATTACACATCATATATTATACATCATATGCTATACCTCACATATTACACATCATATATTATACATCATATGCTATACCTCACATATTACACATCATATATTATACATCATATGCTATACCTCACATATTACACATCATATATTATACATCATATGCTATACCTCACATATTACACATCATATATTATACATCATATGCTATACCTCACATATTACACATCATATATTATACATCATATGCTATACCTCACATATTACACATCATATATTATACATCATATGCTATACCTCACATATTACACATCATATATTATACATCATATGCTATACCTCACATATTACACATCATATATTATACATCATATGCTATACCTCACATATTACACATCATATATTATACATCATATGCTATACCTCACATATTACACATCATATATTATACATCATATGCTATACCTCACATATTACACATCATATATTATACATCATATGCTATACCTCACATATTACACATCATATATTATACATCATATGCTATACCTCACATATTACACATCATATATTATACATCATATGCTATACCTCACATATTACACATCATATATTATACATCATATGCTATACCTCACATATTACACATCATATATTATACATCATATGCTATACCTCACATATTACACATCATATATTATACATCATATGCTATACCTCACATATTACACATCATATATTATACATCATATGCTATACCTCACATATTACACATCATATATTATACATCATATGCTATACCTCACATATTACACATCATATATTATACATCATATGCTATACCTCACATATTACACATCATATATTATACATCATATGCTATACCTCACATATTACACATCATATATTATACATCATATGCTATACCTCACATATTACACATCATATATTATACATCATATGCTATACCTCACATATTACACATCATATATTATACATCATATGCTATACCTCACATATTACACATCATATATTATACATCATATGCTATACCTCACATATTACACATCATATATTATACATCATATGCTATACCTCACATATTACACATCATATATTATACATCATATGCTATACCTCACATATTACACATCATATATTATACATCATATGCTATACCTCACATATTACACATCATATATTATACATCATATGCTATACCTCACATATTACACATCATATATTATACATCATATGCTATACCTCACATATTACACATCATATATTATACATCATATGCTATACCTCACATATTACACATCATATATTATACATCATATGCTATACCTCACATATTACACATCATATATTATACATCATATGCTATACCTCACATATTACACATCATATATTATACATCATATGCTATACCTCACATATTACACATCATATATTATACATCATATGCTATACCTCACATATTACACATCATATATTATACATCATATGCTATACCTCACATATTACACATCATATATTATACATCATATGCTATACCTCACATATTACACATCATATATTATACATCATATGCTATACCTCACATATTACACATCATATATTATACATCATATGCTATACCTCACATATTACACATCATATATTATACATCATATGCTATACCTCACATATTACACATCATATATTATACATCATATGCTATACCTCACATATTACACATCATATATTATACATCATATGCTATACCTCACATATTACACATCATATATTATACATCATATGCTATACCTCACATATTACACATCATATATTATACATCATATGCTATACCTCACATATTACACATCATATATTATACATCATATGCTATACCTCACATATTACACATCATATATTATACATCATATGCTATACCTCACATATTACACATCATATATTATACATCATATGCTATACCTTACATAGTACACATCATATATTATACATCACATGCTATACCTCACATAGTACACATCATATATTATGCATCATATGCTATACCTTACATAGAATACATGATATATTATACATCACATGCTATACCTTACATAGTATACATCATATATTATACATCATATGCTATACCTTACATAGTACGCATCATATGCTATACCTTACATAGTACGCATCATATGCTATACCTTACATAGTACGCATCATATGCTATACCTTACATAGTACGCATCATATGCTATACCTTACATAGTACGCATCATATGCTATACCTTACATAGTATACATCATATATTATACATCACATGCTATACCTTACATAGTACACATCATATATTATACATCATATGCTATACCTTACATAGTACACATCATATATTATACATCATATGCTATACCTTACATAGTACACATCATATGCTATACCTTACATAGTATACATCATATATTATACATTATATGCTATACCTCACATAGTATGCATCATATATTATACATCACATGCTATACCTTACATAGTACACATCATATATTATACATCATATGCTATACCTCACATAGTACACATCATATGCTATACCTTTCATAGTATACATCATATATTATACATCATATGCTATACCTTACATAGAATACATGATATATTATACATCATATGCTATACCTCACATATTACACATCATATATTATACATCATATGCTATACCTCACATATTACACATCATATATTATACATCATATGCTATACCTCACATATTACACATCATATATTATACATCATATGCTATACCTTACATAGAATACATGATATATTATACATCACATGCTATACCTCACATAGTACACATCATATATTATGCATCATATGCTATACCTTACATAGAATACATGATATATTATACATCACATGCTATACCTTACATAGAATACATGATATATTATACATCACATGCTATACATTACATAGTATACATCATATGCTATACATCACATGCTATACCTCACATATTACACATCATATATTATACATCATATGCTATACCTTACATAGAATACATCATATATTACACATCATATGCTATACCTTACATAGTCTACATCATATATTATACATCATATGCCATACCTTACATAGAACACATCATATATTATACATCACATGCTATACATTACCTAGAATACATGATATATTATACATCACATGCTATACCTCACATAGTACACATCATATGCTATACCTTACATAGAATACATGATATATTATACATCACATGCCATACCTCACATAGTATACATCATATATTATACATCACATGCTATACCTTACGTAGTATACATGATATATTATACATAACATGCTATACCTTACATAGTATACATGATATAATATACATCATATGCTATACCTCACATAGTACACATCATATACTATACCTTACATAGTATACATCATATATTATACATCATATGCTATACCTTACATAGTATACATCATATATTATACATCACATGCTATACCTTACATAGTATACATAATATGCTATACCTTACATAGTATACATGATATAATATACATCATATGCTATACCTTACATAGTATACATGATATAATATACATCATATGCTATACCACATATAGTATACATGATATATTATACATCATATGCTATACCTTACATAGTATACATGATATAATATACATCATATGCTATACCTTACATAGTACACATCATATGCTATACATTACATAGTATACATCATACATTATACATCATATGCTATACCTTACATAGTACACATCATATGTATACCTTACATAGTATACATCATATATTATACATCATATGCTATACCTTACATAGTACACAGCATATGCTATACCTTACATATTATACATGATATATTATACATCACATGCTATACCTTACATAGTGCACATCATATGCTATACCTTACATAGTGCACATCATATATTATACATCATATGCTATACCTTACATAGAATACATGATATATTATACATCATACGCTATACATTACATAGTATAAATGATATATTATACATCACATGCTATACCTTACATAGAATACATGATATATTATACATCACATGCTATACCTTACATAGTATACATCATATATTATACATCGAATGCTATACCTTACATAGAATACATGATATATTATACATCACATGCTATACATTACATAGTATACATCATATATTATACTTCATATGCTATACTTTACATAGTATACATAATATATTATACATCATACGCTATACATTACATAGTATACATCATATATTATACATCATATGCTATACCTTACATAGTACACATGATATATTATACATCACATGCTATACATTACATAGTATA
This sequence comes from Limnodynastes dumerilii, assembly GCA_011038615.1. Taxonomy (NCBI): domain Eukaryota; kingdom Metazoa; phylum Chordata; class Amphibia; order Anura; family Limnodynastidae; genus Limnodynastes; species Limnodynastes dumerilii. The sequence continues at coordinate 12,007 of WWET01011231.1, forward strand.
CATAATATATTATACATCATATGCTATACTTTACATAGCATACATAATATATTATACATCATATGCTATACCTTACATAGAATTCATGATATATTATACATCACATGCTATACCTTACATAGTATACATCATATATTATACATCATATGCTATACATTACATAGTATACATCATATATTATACATCATACGCTATACATTACATAGTACACATCATATATTATACATCATATGCTATACTTTACATAGTATACATAATATATTATACATCATATTCTATACATTACATAGTATACATCATATGCTATACCTTACATAGTATACATCATATATTATACATCATATGCTATACCTTACATAGTACACATAATATATTATACACCATATGCTATACCTTACATAGTATGCATGATATATTATACATCATATGCTATACCTTACATAGTACACATCATATGCTATACCTTACATAGTATACATCATATATTATACATCATATGTTATACCTTACATAGTACACATAATATATTATACATCATATGCTATACCTTACATAGTACACAGCATATGCTATACCTTACATAGTATACATGATATATTATACATAATACGCTATACATTACATCGTATACATGATATATTATACATCACATGCTATACCTTACATAGTACACATCATATGCTATACCTTACATAGTATACATGATATATTATACATAATACGCTATACATTACATCGTACACATGATATATTATACATCACATGCTATACCTTACATAGTATACATGATATAATATACATCACATGCTATACCTTACATAGTATACATAATATATTATACATCATACGCTATACCTTACATAGTATACATGATATCTTATACATCATACGCTATACCTTACATAGTATACATGATATATTATACATCATGTGCTATAACTTACATAGTATACATGATATATTATACATTATATGCTATACTTTACATAGTATACATGATATATTATACGTCATATGCTATACATTACATAGTATACATCATATATTACACATCATATGCTATATCTTACATAGTATACATGATATATTATACATCATATGCTATACCTTACATACTATACATGATATATTATACATCATATGCTATACCTCACATAGTATACATAATATATTATACATCATATGCTATGCCTTACATAGTATACATAATATATTATACATCATATGCTATACCTTACATAGTATGCATCATATATTATACATCACATGCTATACGTCACATAGTATACATCATATATTCATTCATTTATTTATTTATTACATGTGCATTAAAGCTGGAGCACACAATACATTCATTTATTCCTGTATTACATGTTCATTATCCCTGGAGCACAGAATATATTCATTCATTTATTACATGTGCATTATACCTGGAGCACAGAATATAACATTCATTCATTCATTACATGTGCATTATACCTGGAGCACAGAATATAACATTCATTCATTCATTTATTACATGTGCATTATACCTGGAGCCCAGAATACATTCATTCATTCATTTATTTATTACATGTGCATTATACCTGGAGCACAGAATACATCATTCATTCATTACATGTGCATTATACCTGGAGCCCAGAATACATTCATTCATTCATTTATTTATTACATTTGCATTATACCTGGAGCACAGAATACATCATTCATTAATTTATTATATGTGCATTATACCTGGAGCCCAGAATACATTCATTCATTAATTTATTATATGTGCATTATATCTGGAGCACAGAATACATTCATTCATTCATTTATTTATTACATGTGCATTATACCTGGAGCCCAGAATACATTCATTCATTCATTTATTACATGTGCATTATACCTGGAGCACAGAATACATCATTCATTCATTTATTACATGTGCATTATACCTGGAGCACAGAATATAACATTCATTCATTCATTCATTTATTACATGTGCATTATACCTGGAGCACAGAATACATTCCTTCATTCATTTATTACATGTGCATTATACCTGGAGCACAGAATACATTTATTCATTCATTCATTCATTCATTCATTCATTCACTACATGTGCATTTTACCTGGAGCACAGAAAATATTAATTCATTTATTACATGTGCATTATACCTGGAGCACAGAATACATTCCTTCATTCATTTATTACATGTGCATTATACCTGGAGAACAGAATACATTCCTTCATTCATTTATTACATGTACATTATACCTGGAGCACAGAATACATTCATTCATTCATTACATGTGCATTATACCTGGAGCACAGAATACATTTATTCATTTATTACATGTGCATTATACCTGGAGCACAGAATACATTTATTCATTCACTCATTCACTTCATGTGCATTATACCTGGAGAACAAAATATAACATTAATTCATTCATTACATGTGCATTATACCTGGAGCACAGAATACATTCATTCATTCATTCATTTATTACATGTACATTATACCTGGAGCACAGAATATAGCATTCATTCATTTATTACATGTGCATTATACCTGGAGCACAGAATATAGCATTCATTAATTTATTACATGTGCATTATACCTGGAGCCCAGAATACATTCCTTCATTCATTTATTACATGTGCATTATACCTGGAACGCAGAATACATTCATTCATTCATTACATGTGCATTATACCTGGAACGCAGAATACATTCATTCATTCTTTCATTTATTATACATGTATATTAGATGTGCATTATTCCTGTTTATTAGGTGTGCATTATGCCTGGATATTAGGTGTGCACTGTTCATGTATATTAGGTGTGCACTGTTCATGTATATTAGGTGTGCTTTATACACCGCTGATATCTGCAGGACCCTGCAGCATGCGCTTTATTTAGCAGCAGATGGTTAGGATGGGGAGGTCTTGAAAGGAGAGCTGTAAGTGCATTGTACCTGTATATTAGGTGTGCATTATACTTGTATATTAGGTGTGCATTATACTTGTATATTAGGTGTGCATTATGCCTGTATATTAGGTGTGCATTATGCATATATATTAGGTGTGCATTCATACATACATGTCTATTAGGTGTGCATTATACATGTATATTAGGTGTGCATTATGCATATATATTAGGTGTGCATACATACATGTCTATTAGGTGTGCATTATACATGTATATTAGGTGTGCATTATGCCTGTATATTAGGTGTGCATTGTACCTGTATATTAGGTGTGCATTATACCTGTATATTAGGTGTGCATTTTACCTGTATATTAGGTGTGCATTATACATGTATATTAGGTGTGCATTGTACCTGTATATTAGGTGTGCATTATAGCTGTATATTAGGTGTGCATTATACTTGTATATTAGGTGTGCATTATACCTGTATATTAGGTGTGCATTATACCTGTATATTAGATGTGCATTATGCCTGTATATTAGGCGTGCATTATACATGTATATTAGGTGTGCATTATACCTGTATATTAGGTGTGCATTATACCTGTATATTAGGTGTGCATTATACCTGTATATTAGGTGTGCATTATACATGTATATTAGGTGTGCATTATACCTGTATATTATGTGTGCATTATACCTGTATATAAGTTGTGCATTATACCTGTATATTAGGTGTGCATTGTACATGTATATTAGGTGTGCATTGTACCTGTATATTAGGTGTGCATTATACCTGTATATTAGGTGTGCATTATACCTGTTTATTAGGTGTGCATTATACCTGTATATTAGGTG
>WWET01011235.1:0-13738 GCA_011038615.1 Limnodynastes dumerilii
TACATGTTTCAATAAAAAAGAGTTTAAAAAAAATAAAAAAAATAGTTTTCTGAACTTCCGATGCGCGTCTCAACTGGAGTGAACGCGTTTTACTTGAGCTCCCCGGAATCGTCCACTAATAAGGCAGGCTGAGACACAAAGCCACGGAATACCCTGCCTACAGACGAGGGGATAGACCTGGGAGAAGAGAGACGGCTCCTCAGGACATAGAGCGCCGAAGTCAGGACTGAGAGCCTTGCCGGGACCACCATGCAGCCCAGAACGCAGCGGGCCTAGGTGGAAATCATAGCTGCAGAGAGCACCTGTGGGGAACAGATCGGAGCCCGCTTCCACCAGCCGTGGGGAGAGCCTGTGTCACCTGCACCACGGGAACGGCGAGGAGCGAGATCTGCATTGTCGACCCTGTCTGGCGGCCATCACCACGTGGAAGCTGCCGGAGCAGGAGATCTGCGGGGGGAGCAACAGCGGGGGAAGTGCCCACATTACCCTGTCAACAGTGAGTAGCACTCCCGGACGGAAATTACACCCCTCCACCCGCAACAATAAGTTCAGAGGTGTGGGAGTGGGAGCCCTGCTTGCCCCTGGTAGCCACCTCACAGAAGCTGTGAGGCTGAAAGCTCCTCCGGCACCATTAACACCGGTCCTCATCATAATTGGCGCCCTGGCCACTATTACAGGCTCTGGGAGCTACTGGGCTCAGAGTTAGGGGCATTTCAACACCCAAGGGTAGTATACAGCCAAAGCAGGGGAGTGGAGACATGTTGAGCAAATGGACTGCTGGGGAATTGTAACAGCCGCATGTAAGGGGTGAAAACACCATCATACACTTGGTACCTTATACAGTGAATAAATTGTGACTTCTACAAAAATACCACAGATCACTGCCCCCTGCTGTAAACTACTCCAACCAAATACTACAGCAAGTTTTCAGCAGTTAGCTATTTGTCTTACTCCTCTATTCCTCTAAACCATACTATCACATCTGCTGTAAAACAGAGTTCATAGACAACGTTTTTCTGAAGGAAGCCAGGCTCCTGTTACAGATACTTTGCTGCCCCCTTGTGGTATAACTCAAGCCTAGATAGGGGAAAGTGACTTTTCTCATTATCCTCATTCAACAGGATCTGCTTGCATTTAACCACTCCACCATACTCTCATACTTTGAAAAATAGCTGGCTACTAAGCTTTTCCTCCGCTGCCTCGCAGTAAATCGGTTGAAAGTCTGTTGAAATCCAGCGGGCTCATAGGATGTGAAGTTGTCCTTATCTCACACCCGGGGGGAATTCCTCAGGACCTAACAACCTGAACTCAATGAATTTATACTCTAGCATCTTGGGCGTACATATTGTGTAAGGGGTATGCCACCACACCCATAATAGTTATGGACAAATTTCTTGACAAAAACACACCACATGCTGCTCCATCTCCGTTAAATATGGGTGGTAGGAACAGAGCTAATTCCAATAAACGCAGCTCAGCAAGGCCTCTGTCTCCAGAACCCCCACAACGTACCCAGGCAGACGACTATACTGAATCCACGGATGTGGTTCCCTCTCGTAGCTTCACTGATTGGGTTCAGGAACTTTCCAAGGTGATGATGCTGCAAATTGACAAACGCTTTGACCACCTCCAAACGGCGTTGGACTCTTCGCTTGCTAAAATAGAGTCAAACACTTCTAGAATCTCAGGCCTGGAACAGCGCACGGGCGACTCTGAGGACACAATACATACTCTGCAAGATACGGTGGCCTCACAGGCTAGAGTCATCTCTGACATGTCAGAAAAACTGGAAGATCTAGAGAACAGGAGCCGTAGAAGCAACTTGCGATTCATCGGTATCCCAGAGGTTATTAAGGGACAACAACTATTTACATACTTGGAAACTACACTGCCGATGGCCCTGTGGGTGCCAGTTGACTCCCCTCGCCCTCAAGTGGAGAGAGCCCACCGCATAGGCGCGGAGAGACAGGGAGATCGTCCCCGTCCTCGACCAATGATAGCAAAGTTCCTGGACTTCAGATCTAAAGAGGCCATCTTGAGAGCATACAAACGCACTCCTGATCTTGTCATTGAGGAACACCGGATCCTTATTTTCCAGGACTTTTCGGCGTCCGTGGCGCAGAAGCGGAAGGAATTCTCGTCGGTTTGTAAGCACCTGGTAGAATGTAACTAGCGATTCGCCCTTCTCTACCCTGCAAAGTTAAAAGTCACTGTGAATGGCAGAGACCTCATTTTAGGTTTTCGGGGTAGAGAAGGTGATAGCGCACAAACTATGTGGTCTCTGGAGGTCCTAAGCGATGTTCTTGCTTCAGATGGATTATAGGGTTCTGGTGCCTAGTGTAATAGGTCAGCGTGTGGGCAAGAAGAAGTGTACAATAGTGTAGACTACCAGGAATTGGAGGTAATAGGTGGTAAGTATACACTCACATGCGGTAAGCTTGGTATTCTGCGTGTCAGGTTGAGAATTGTCCTTGTTGAATCTCTGCTGGCGGCTCCTAGTCGGTCTGAGGCTGGATTGCTGTCTGTTCCTCACTGTTGTGTAGTGGGTTGCACAGTTGGATCAGCTGCAGGCTTTCAGCTGCTGGTGTCTGCTCCAGTGGTACTCGGTGGGCAGGGAGACAAAAAGGGGAGAGCGATAGTGCACACTGTGGTAACGGAGGGGCACAGCCGTGACAGGCAATACCACAAGAGGAGACTGAAGTGAGTACAAACCCCTCCACCTCCTCCTCCCTCCGTTACCACAGTGTGCACTATCGCTCTCCCCTTTTTGTCTCCCTGCCCACCGAGTACCACTGGAGCAGACACCAGCAGCTGAAAGCCTGCAGCTGATCCAACTGTGCAACCCACTACACAACAGTGAGGAACAGACAGCAATCCAGCCTCAGACCGACTAGGAGCCGCCAGCAGAGATTCAACAAGGACAATTCTCAACCTGACACACAGAATACCAAGCTTACCGCATGTGAGTGTATACTTACCACCTATTACCTCCAATTCCTGGCAGTCTACACTATTGTACACTTCTTCTCTCCCATACGCTGACCTATTACACTAGGCACCAGAACCCTATAATTCATCTGAAGCAAGAACATCGCTTAGGACCTTCAGAGACCACATAGTTTGTGCGCTATCACCTTTTCTACCCCGAAAACCTAAAACTTTTATTCTGAAGTAAACTGGGATACTTCAGCAGAAGGTAGCAGCCGAACATTTCGCTACATACCCACACAGAGACTTGGAGCGCTATTCCACATTGTATCTACTTTGTTATCACTCTGTATATACACTGTATCTGCTCAGAGACCTCATTTTCACCGACCCGATCAGGGCTAAGGAACACTTATTGGGCCCGAATTCCCCAAACGGCTCGCCGAACCGGAGACCTGACTGATGACGCCGATGTAACCCGTTTTGACTTTCCTAATAGACCAAAACCTAGACATCTAGCAGGGTGACATGGTTGATCGTTACGCTAAACCATCTTAATACTCGCTTTAAAATGCTATAGTTCAAGGTTGTTACGTATTGTATTACAGTTATTATACAGATTTTCCTGGGTTGGAGATCCAAATGATAATATGGAAGGAAACTATAGAAAAAGTTATACAGTTAAGGTAGAGTTAAGCTTTTTAATGATGTTTATTTCTCTTCTTTTGTGCCGCATGGGTGTCCCATTTTGCAAATACACCTCCGGTTGCTGGGGCAGAGGCATCGCATGGCTACAAGGTACCTGCTTCATACCCTTACCGACCGATGGGGTAGGTAAATTGAATGCACCACACTCAACCACACACGATCACACAGTCACCTGACTCCCAAGTCCAACACCTGAACTTCACATTGGCATCGTGGAAAGTAGGAGTGCTAAACACACCCATTAAAAGGAAGAAGATCTCCACTCACCTTAAGAGGTGTAAAGTGGACATTGCTCTTCTTCAGGATACTCACTGGAAGCATGGAGAGGGCTCTAGTCTGAGAGATAGATGGATAGGTGAATGTATCTCAGCATCGTTCCATAACAAATCACGGGGGGGGGGGCACCTTAAAAGATTCTAGATCAATACTGCGATCCCAAGGGCCGTTTTCTGCTACTGGATCTTACGATAGACTCCACTAAATACTCACTGCTCAATGTATACGCACCAAACGGAACAACTTCTAATTTTTTCAGCACCTTGTCTCAGTTTCTTTTGAATAGAGGCACTCCTAACCTAATAGTGGGGGGAGATCTTAATTCTGTTGCAGATCCCTTGCTGGACAAGTCACCGCCGGGCAGGAATCCCAATCCCCCTCAATGGTATCACATCCAGGGTTTTCAATCAACACACAATTTGATAGATGCCTGGCGAATTACCCACCCCTCAGATAAATTGTTCACTCACATCTCGGCGGCCCATGGCTCCCTGTCTAGATTAGATTATTTTCTGGTAGCGGATGTGCTGGTGTCTCAACTCAGAGGTGCATCCATAGGGAATATAGTCATATCAGATCACTCACCCATATTCTTGACACTACAACATGTTATTCCGGTCTGGGGGTCCCGAACGTGGAGATTCCCATCCTACTTAAAAGATTCTGAAGACTTTCACAGACACCTGAAATATCATTGGAATGACTACATGGACACTAACATCACTTCATCACATCACTGGGATGATCCGGTTCTTTATTGGCAGGCCTCTAAGGCAGTGGTACGTGGCGGTATTATTAATTATGTGGCTAAGCATCGTAAAGATATAAAAATACACACACAAGCACTACAAGATAAAGTAACCTCCACATTCAGGGCGTATACAGCCAACCTCAATCCGAATTCTCTTGCCCTTTACAAACAGGCGAAGGGGCTTTTGGAATCTTATCTTACGCAACAAGCGCAGCAACACTTAGACTATAAAAATCAGAAATACTTTAGATGGGGTAATAAGCCGGGCAAGGTCTTGGCCAATATGGCAAAAATTTGGAAACCGCGTAGCCACATAACGGCTTTGAAAAACCCTGCGTCCCCAGGCGAAGTGTTAGTCAGGACTGAGGATATTATGCAAAGGTTTCAAAATTTTTATGAGGATCTTTATCGGGCCATCCCTGGGGACCCGGTCTTACAAGACAAACTGTTGTGGGAAGCCCACCTCCGGAGACTTTCTCAGGACCAACGGGACATCTTGGATGACCCGATAACCGCAGAAGAAATAGATAGGGTAATTAAATCACTAAAGACAGGTAAAGCCCCTGGCCCTGACGGTTTGTCAAACAAATACTACAAAATTCTATTGTGACCCCTACTTTACTGGAGCTCTTTAAACTCATTCACGGACAATCCCCTTCCTAGCCTAGTTTTAATGAATCACACACTATCTTTATCCCTAAACCCAATAAGGATCCTCAACTGGTGGCCTCTTATCGGCCGATAACTCTACTCAATACCGACTGCAAAATTTTGGCCAAAATAATGGCCACACGCCTTCAGTCAATTCTTCCCGATCTGTTAACCACACATCAGTTGGGATTCGTAGCAGGCAGGCACTCAGTGAAGGGGATTAGGGCGGCAGTTGCAGCAACCATAATATCCTCATGTTCCCACTCCACAAATAAAACACTACTAAGTCTTGATACACACAAGGCCTTTGACTCCATCTCTTGGGCGCACCTCTATGAGATATTAGAACGCCGTTCCTTTGGCACCTCGTTCATCAGCTTGATATGCTACTTTTACAACTCTCCGACCACGGTTTTCCTTCTGAATGGGCAAATGGGCAGTCGGATGATAATGGCCAGAGGTACTATACAGGGATGCCCAATGTCCCCGCTACTGTTTAACTTGTGTCTCGATCCATTGCTACGCATCCTGCAAAACTGGCGTGACTTTGAAGGCATTGGGATTGTTGACAGAGCCATAAAGATCACTGCGTTTGCGGACGATGTGCTATTGTACATCTCAAACCCGGAAGTGATACTGGAAAAAGTATTAGATAAAATACATGAGTATGGGATTATTTCAGGCCTTACGATCAACGTAGACAAATCCTCGGCGCTATGTCTGACCCCTGGATGTTACCGCCCAGAATGGGGGGAGTCATGTCCGGTTCAGTGGCAGAGGCGGTCCCTTACATACCTAGGGGTGCAGATAGCCAAACACCCCTCCCAATTATATGCCCTCAATGTTCCCCCACTGATAAGGGAATTGGAGAGGATATTGGAGAGATGGCGGGGTCTCACTCTGACATACACGGGGCGAGCCCATCTCATAAAAATGACTTTTTTCCCGAAACTCTTGTACTTGTTTCAGTCCCTACCGATTATTCTTACCCAATATGATAAGAAACGGATTACGTCATTATTTAGGACTTTTATTTGGAACGGGGGGAGGTCAAGGATAAACATGTACAAACTCCAGCAGTCCCAAAATAACGGAGGAATTAACTTCCCCAATATCGCTACCTACAACCAAGCCTCTCTTCTATGACACCTCAGAGATTTGCTAAAGGGCACAGAAATATATACGGACACAAGGTTGGAACAAGCATTTATCCCAAACATAAACCTTAAAGCCCTATTACATTTACATCTGAAATTCCTGCACACATTAAGGACAACCCACTGCTTGAATCCACCCGTAGAATTTGGCACCTCACAAGACGCAGAAACAGTTTACAATCCCACGCCTCCATACATCTTCCCTTGTTGGGAAACCCAGGGTTCCAATCAGGTAAGGCAACCTTCCCTTTTGCAATATGGCACCGGGAGGGAATCTCTGCCAATGATAAACTGATAGACAAAGTACTTCAGAAACCCCTTTCCTTTAGACAAGCAGTTGACAAATTTGGATTCCTAAAGGATTACCCATTCGCTTACTTTCAAGTCCATCATTATTTAGAAACAGTCCTTGAACATTTTGTTGGAGCTAGATTGGCACAACCAGCTAGATATATTTCTATGTACACCAATTCCAAAACACAAAGCTATCACATTACATTGTAGGATTCTCCAGGAGGAGGCAGATTACAACACAATCACCACGGGCATATCTCAATGGATTGGTGATTTTCCCACCTTAACCCCCGAAGAACTTCTTAAGACTCTAACGATTTCCTGTAAATACTTACCAGCTAGCAGCTACCGTGAGCTATTCCTTAACGTCTATCACCGGACGTACTACACACCACACAGGTACATGACAATGGGATCAACCACTTCAAACTCATGCGCACGCTGTGGCCAGGTAGGGGCTGATCTGTTTCACTGTCTGTGGAGTTGCCCAATGGTGCGTTGTCTCTGGCTAAGAGTCCGACAATATGCTAAAGATGTCATGGCGCTTACTGTTCCCTTTAACCCAGAGTGGGCTATACTAGGAATTCTCCCCAAAGATCCTGCTCATCCTAGAGATACAAAAAAAATGTTGGTAGTAATGGACGCGGTCGCCAAAAAGATCATACTACAGGTATGGAACCATTCAGGCATCCCACCGTTCGATCTCTTTAAAGACAAACTATTTTGGATGGAATGGCTAGAGGCCTCCTTGGATAGGAATGCTAAGGTTGAAAGCTTTTTCAACTTATGGCAAAAATATATCCACTCACTCCCACAGCCCACTAAGGACAAGATACATAGGTGTTTTTCAGAGACGGGGTGGTACGCTACTCAGGTGTTTATTGGGGAACATCCAATTCAATTGCAACAACAGGCATCAGGGAAAGGGGAGTGGCACTCCCTAACTAAATTGACATGGGATTGACTGGCGTATGTGTGAATTGTTGTGGGCACCCATGCGGCATAACTGAAAGTTTGATGTTACTACAGAAGAAGATTTTGGCAGAGTACAAAGTATTGTAAGACAGCTGTAAACCAACTTGTATTCCACATGCTTGGGGGACTTCATCGGTTCATTCTTTCGTTAAAATTGCATTTTCCTGGCATTGCTCCTATACCTCTTGTTGGGTTCATTACACTGTCTTTTGGTGGTTATGAATCAATGCTCAGTTACTGTGCCACATATACTTGTATTGTACAGCTTTGCCTTGACTGCTAAATAAAAAAAAAACTATTTAAAAAAAATAGTTTTACGCACAAAATTATTTATAGAAATACAAAAAGCATTAAAAATATACAGGTGATGTTAGATTCTGGCAAATTGATGATGATAGATACAGAGCTACTATCTGGCTCCAGGCAGTTGGAAATTGGAGTTAATGTCCCTGTTCTTGGCTCCAGGCAGTTGACACTTACATGGTCTGTAAAGCCAGTGTCTCCAGCCAGCTGGTGGCTGAAGGAGCATTACATAGATCTCTGTTAGGAATAGATAGATAATCAGAGTAATTGAGTGCAGATTTTCCTCTGGGTATAAATGCCCAGATCTAAAATCAATTCCACCCTTTTTATTCATTACTGGAATGATTGGAATGAATATTCCGGCTCAGTACAAAAGCATAAAAATATTTTGCAGAAAATAACCCCATTTATATAATAGTACAGTATAATACTTAATGCAAATGATGGAATTGTAGAAGAATGTCATCCTGGCCACAGACCCATTGTGACATATTTTAGTAAGAAAAAATATATTGCACTGTGCGTTTATTTGGAAATTGTATTGATTGACAAACTTTCTTTTTTAGAGTAAGTTTGAAAAGCATTACATTCACTGCTGTTTTTTTATTTTTTTATTTAATTGTAATGTGATTCCATGATTACTGTGGCTGCACAAATGCTGAGTGATTCATCTGTGCTGTCTCCACTTGTAAACCAGAGTATGCTTAAACAGAGATTTCATTAGAAAACAGATGTAAGAAAGATTAGGAAACTGTTAACTGTGAATTTACTAACAACATGTTTGCATCTAAACAATTTATTGCTCTTTGCTTATCTTTCTTACTGTCCTTTCATACATGATGACTTAAAAATCCATCTGTCCTGAAACCTTAGGTCCTTTCAATTCCAGTCTCTATATCCTTTAATCCTTGCTGGAAAATATCCAACGGACTGAGAGGTCTGTGACACAGGAACGTCAGCAGTCTCTCTGCAGCTGAAGTTCTACAATGAGAAATGATACTTATTTTGGCAAGAGCTTTCATGAGAAAAGCACTATGCCCATGTATTTTTTTTAATATGCATGTGCTCTGCTATAATATAATAAATTTGATTTTACTGTGCAATATTTAAAGGGATCATGATTTACTAAATACAAAAATGTTGACGTTTTTCTGTGTGGAATATCCAGGTTTTTAGCATTCAATAATGTTTTTAGGATTCTTCAAGCAGTTAAATCCCCTAAGATTAATAATTTATGATTCTATTTTTACTTTCCAAACCTTCTCAAGATAGACGCTTCAGGGCATATTTACCAATACAGACCGCATCATGGAAACTATTTTGAATTGAAACTATTTTAGAATATGTTGCTGTCATGTGGGAATCGACCTGCTTACAGTTATTGCAGGTAAGTATATGCCCCTAATAGCATGCTGAGATGGTGTAAGCAAATGTACAAAATAAATTAAGATAATATCAAATTGAAATCAGTTTGAATGACTGAGAGGCAGAGATGTAGCCAATATCTACATTTTCTGAATTTCAAGTTTCAGATATATAATAAATATGCTCCTGTATGTGTTGGAAAATATATACTGCAAAAGGAATATATCCCAGGAATATCACTATGTCTGGAATGCTGAAAAAAAACAAAGCTTAAAGATATTTTGATGTTTTGTTTTTCCATATGTTACATAAATACAATCCTCTGTCCTTTGACTACAAAGCTTTCAATGCCATCCTCACATATTTTACTAAATCTTCAAGAATAGATCCAAATAGATAACCAGAAATGAGAGCTGTAGTATAAGCTAATTTTAACCTTGCTCAAAAAAGAACCAAGGCTCCCAAAGGCCAATAATAAACAGCAGACAGGGGCCCATTTTGCACCAGCTAGTCAGGGGTTACAAATTGGTGGGTTTTTGTTTATGATTTAGATTGATTTAGATGTGTAGCGGCAGATTTTTAGCTTGGGGTGAATAAAAGAGCAAAAGTATAGGAGGGGCTTCCTTTTTCCATTCTGAAATCTCCCTTCTCCCTTAAAGTAGGTTTAAGTTTTTTATTAACATGTTTTTTGCTTCCTTAATGATTCAGACAATGCATTGTTGGCACTAGCAGTTGGGGGTCAGCCATTGGTATTGGCGCAATAGGTGAGCTTTAAGCTGGATAATGATCAAGGTACTCAACTCAGAAGGATGCGAGGACACCGTTGGGTCCGTTAGGTGAGCCACCGTTCAGGTGCTGGGGTGTGCAATGTGATTGGGTTGTTGGCAGGATGACTAGTTTTTTGGTAAGTGCAATGGTTGATATTTAGTCAAGTTTTAGATTATAGTGATAAGTTAAGTGCTGAACCCCCATCTGTTTTTTGGGCCACCTATACACAGCTGGATGTCCGATTAATAGGCATCAATTTAAATCAGGCTCAATTAAATAAAATGTTCCCTTTTTTTAAATGCAGCCATTGTGTCCGTGTTTTTACTTATTTAAGTTAAGTTAAGGTATGCATGATTGCCTGCTGCACGAATGAGGACTGTGCCATTTGCCGTTTACCTTTACTTGGTTTTTAGAAGCTGTACAAAAGTTGAAGGACCGTATTCACAGATCCGGTTTTGCATGTGGTTGCGTGCATATTTTTAGGACTGGATGAACTGCGCATGCGTAGTAACATTTTCCACGCACATTACGCAGTATTTACACACGTAAGTACTTTCGGCATGGACTAGTGAATCGCACTTAGGGGCATACGTATGGAGGGGCATGGTTTTTTTCTGGACATTAGAAATTACGTGAAAGTGAGCAGGGGGAAGCATTTAAATGAGCATTTGAGGCTGCAGTCAGATAAATACACATGTGCATAAGTAACATATGCGCATAAGTACAAACGTAGACTAAAGGGTGCCCTATGGAAGCGGAAGTCACCGAAAACCTGTCTGTGCGAGGGGAGTGTCATGGGTGTTGCCTTGCAACGTAGGTGCTTATATTTGCGTACTTTATACACATTTTCATCTGTGAATACGGCCCTAAGTGTTGAAAATTAGATCTGATCCAATGGTAATTGGATATGAAACGGTTAGTTACTTTTTTACGATGTTCTTAAGTATGGTGTTGAAGTGTACTGTTTTTATTCACATAGGCCCTGATTCAGAGTTTAAAAATAAGAGAGGAAAGTTACAACTGGGAAAAACCAAATTCATTTTTTTCTGTGCATGCAGGGAGAATACTTTGCCTTTGCTTTTTGCACACAGATACTGACCAGCTTTACTTTTACACTGTTTTTAGAGTTTGGCTAACAAACGTCACCTCTCAGCTTTAATACTGTTTGCAACAGACGAAACATGGTTTTGCACAGGAGTAACTTTCCTCTCTTAGGGCAGGATTCACAGCCCCGGATGTATTGCACATACGTCCTTAATCTACCGATAATAGCTACTACGCATGCGTAGTAACAATTTTACATAATCTATGTATTGTTACATAGATTTCGTATATATGCTGTACATATGTGCAATACATCCGGGGCTGTGAATTCGGCCCTTATTTTCAATCTCTGAATCAGGTCCATGGACTGATTTTTTCTTTATTTAATCATTATTATTATTATTTTTTTTTAAACAAAGTTTAGCAGAATTTCCTGTTTTTTTTGCAAATAATAAGTAAAAGTTCTAATCCCACTGCATTCAGAGCTCCAAGCGCAGCTGCTGTGGGGATCTAATGCAAGATCCCTGCTGTATCCAAACTTCCTTGTGGGCGAGGGTAGACTACTACCCTTTCTCATGAGGAATTCCTTCCTTTAGGCTTTTGCACATTCCTCATGTATTATAGGGACAGCTCAGAAGTTTAGACAGTTCATATATTTTGGGACCAGGGATATCCACTTCTACCCTTTTTAGAAAAATTATCCCATCTTCTCTGGATGGATTAGTTAGAAGTAGAGATTAGTGCAGAACCCTGTGTTTTGGTTCTGGTATTAGTTCTAATTCTTCATTGTGATTTGGTTTTGGTTCTAGTTTTGCCCCAGTAACCCCCAAAAGCTTTGGTTATGGATCTGTATTTTTATAGGGAAATGCTAAAAATGCTAAAATAATGTTTTTTTTTGTTTATTTTGCTCCATAGCATTATTAACATGAATAACATGTATAACATGAATAACATTCATTTCCTGTGAAACTGGACCACCTCACAGTTAAAATCTTGAGTGTGTCCCTTCAATCTCTATTAGGTAATCAATATATGTATTCTATACCTTTCTTACATTTATAAGTAAGGAGTCACTTTGCTAAAACTTTGCCACAGCTACCTTAAACCAAAGCCAAGATTGGTATTTATTTAAAATCTTGTGTGCGATTCATCTATCTCTATTAGGTGCACTATAATCAATATACCCATTCTATACCTTTTTTGGTATGGAGTTAGTTTGATAAAACTTTGCCACAGCTGTTATTACAAAAAGTCAAGTTTGATATTTATTTAAAGTCTAGAAAGTTGAGAGATCCTTTCAATCTCTATTATTTATACAATATCATTTGTAAGCTTAATCTGTATAGTGTACAGTTGCTGCTACACACCATTGTAACTGCTATTTATCTACACTAAAAGCAGAATTAAAAAAATGGTAAATTATTAGATTGTTAAACCCTCTGGTTAAATTATTTAATTTAATTAAATTCCATATTGGACCAGTCTACACAACAGGTGCATCCCATTACTAGTGCTAGAACTTCCAGTCCTCCTAATAGTTCTTTAACTTTTACTACTAAGTATAGTAAGTGTGTAATAAGAAAGCATAAGAGATGGCACTCTCAGAGCCCAAACTTTTTATCCTTGCTTCGTAAACCTCATTACAAAGATTGAGTGGAAAAGTGAGTGCGGACAAATGCCAACATACCATACACTACACGTGTTGGCTCAGACCATGGCCGTTATATGTGGTTGCTGGTCTTGTTGTCACACGCACTAGAATCCCCACTGCAAAATGCGTTTCCAAACAAAGCCATGTATAAGTCACCTGTAAATCTGCTAAAATGGCCAAAGTTTTAGCAAACTGACTCCATACCAAAAAAGGTATAGAATGAATGGATATATGGATTATAGTGCACCTAATAGAGATGGAAGGGTTACACACAAAATTTAAAACAAATACCAAATGTTGCATTGTTTTAAGATAGCTGTGATAAAGCTTTAGCAAACTGACTCTGTACCAAAAAAGGTATAGAATGGATGCATATATGAATTATAGTGCACCTAATAGAATTCACACTAGGATACATAATCTATGAGACATAATTTATTAAGGTAACAGAAAAACACAGGCCACGCTTCTAATTCAATAAATGAAATGTGTGCAAGTGTATATATAAATGTTGTGGTGCAGCCAAGGACCACTGTGCAACTACAAGGAACAAAAGAAAGGTCCGGCACTCCAAACATGCATTATATAACACTATGTGTCAGCACATACATAAAAAGGAGGTTTAGTTCACAATATAGCTATATTGGGTTAAGCTCACCTTAGCTGCACCACAACATTTATATATACACTTGCACACATTTCATATATTGAATTAGAAGCGTGGCCTGTGTTTTTTTGTTACTTTGCTAGTTTTACTTTGGGAGTCTGACCCCTCCCACAAAATGGCTGCTTGCACACTGTTCAAATAGTAGGAGTGTCTTAACATAGACCTCCTGAGTACACATATAGCAGATGGATAGGGACTCA
>WWET01011237.1:0-15757 GCA_011038615.1 Limnodynastes dumerilii
AGCATTGCTGCAGCTTCAATCATTAAAGATCTCCCTCAATCTACATAAATGATAAATTGAATACATTAAAAAAGTATGTTACAAAGGTTGTCCATATAGACAGGGTTGGTGCTAGGGTGTTCGGCGCCCTCCTGCAAATTTTAATTTTGCGCCCTGCTGTTTAACACTTTGACACCAGTGACCATCCTGAGTTATAGTAAGCGTCATCATACAACACAATTCTAACCACAATAAAGCAACGCAAATCATAGTCACCACTATACAATAGTGTCCTAGTATCCCCTATACATATATATATTCCCCATCCTGTCTCTCCAGCACCCAGTATCCCCATAATGTGTATCCAGCACCCGGCATCCCCCATCATGTGTATCCAGTACCCAGTGTCCCCATCATATGTATCCAGCACTCAATATCCCCATCATGTGTATCCAGCACCCAGTGTCCCCCATTATGTGTATCCAGCACCCAATATCCCCCATCATGTGTATTCGGCACCCAATATTCCCATCATGTCTCTCCAGCACCCAGTATCCCTATCATGTGTATCCAGCACCCAGTGTCCCCATCATGTCTCTCCAGCACCCAGTGTCCCCATCATGTCTCCCCAGCTCCCAGTAACCCCACAGAAATGCAGATCTAGGATTTTGTTGGGTGCTACAGAGCCTGGAGTAATATAATCCCTGTCATGGCTATTAAAGATAGATATGATGAACTTAACCCAATAGTGACAAGTCTTAAAATTGTGGATGAGGTGGATGAGGTGGATGAGGTGGCCGAGGTGGCCGAGTGGTTAAGGTGATGGACTGCTAATCCATTGTGCTCTGCACGCGTGGGTTCGAATCCCATCCTCGTTGGTTCTTGAAGCCTGTATTTTTCATGTTATATTTTCTTAAACGAAAACAATATTCTCTACCAACATAATAAGTAATAATGTATGTAACTAATTCTCTGACTTTTATTTTAAAGATAGAATGTTATGGTTTGTTAAAGTGATAAATATATATATATTATGTAATAATTCTCATGTTTCATACATTGCCTAAAAACGCCAGGCATTCTATAGAATGCCTGCCTTTCATACATTGCCTGTGACATATATATATATATATATATATATATATATATATATATATATATATATATATATATATATATATATATATATATATATATATATATATATATATATATATATATATATATATATATATATATATATATATATATATATATATATATATATATATATATATATATATATATATATATATATATATATATATATATATATATATGTCACAGGCAATGTATGAAAGGCAGGCATTCTATAGAATGCCTGGCGTTTTTAGGCAATGTATGAAACATGAGAATTATTACATACTTTCCCTAGGCATTGTATAGAATACCTAAGCACTCTATATTCTAAATGCTATTTAGGCAAAGTATGAAAAAAGGTCCTGTGCAAAAATACAAATGTTATTCTGAAAAAATAACGAGAGTGCCATGAAATTTTTTTTATTTAAAATACAATGACATTTTGAATTACATTTCATTACATTTTTCACGTTTTCATATTTTGGCACTTTGTTTTACACATACATTTGACGAATCCTTGGCCACTGGACTGAGCAATTGCAACTGACCGGAGAGGAATTTCATGGTCAGGAATATCTTCAATTCTAAACAAGTTCTTAGGGCATAAAGTGAATTGTGATCTCGCATATACTTGCTTTAAAATTCCTTCAGTAGTTCCAAGTCGGTAGAAACCATCCTCTGTCACACTCATTACAACTGCCAATATATTGCGTAAATCACATAGCTCCAAGCAACGAGAATATGTCCACTAGGTTGTAGGCTACTTCTTCAGCTCTTTTTGACGTTAGAGACTTAAGAATCACAAATTTTGTGAGATGATCTTGGTACCCCATAATAAATTTGTATTCTCTATCTGGCTGAGACTGAAAGTCAATAAGATCTATCTGACAACGGGAATTAAATTCGGAAAAAAGCAA
The DNA here is from genome assembly GCA_011038615.1 of Limnodynastes dumerilii. Lineage (NCBI taxonomy): Eukaryota > Metazoa > Chordata > Amphibia > Anura > Limnodynastidae > Limnodynastes > Limnodynastes dumerilii. The sequence goes on from WWET01011237.1 coordinate 2,016, forward strand.
AGGTTTCACAACAATGCCCTTTTTTAATACCTTTCTGTTTTTTCTGGCAAGGTTCACAAAGGTGGATGTACCGTTCAATATCATGACGAGTAATGTTTTTGTATTTGGTTGAAAGTTCTTTCAACATTCTATCACGTCCTTCGTGTACAATAGCATGTCCAATAGCCAAATGAGCTTCATGAAGTACATGAAATAACTCTGAGTCCGTGATGTTATACTGTATAGCACTGACGCCTTCTTTAACAGGATAAATGAGTTTACTTTTGTTTTGTACAATCAGCACATCATAGCGATTCAGCAACCAATAATCCCTGGGTTCCTTCTTAGTAGTCATTTTGGCTTTTTGTACGTCATTTCTGATTGCCTCAAAATACCGGCTTTTTTGAAGAAAAAAAGCCGGCTTCTAAAGGCAATCTGAATGGGCAAATTTCAAAAAGCCGGCTACTGAAAGAGCCGGCTAAAAAGAAGGGTTTTAGCCGGCTCTGAACACCGGCTTTCAATAGTGCGTTCAGACTGAGTTAAAAAGGCTGGCTTTTTTACTGCAGCCGGCTTTTTCATCAAAAAAGCCGGTGTTTTCAGCTCAGTCTGAACGCACCAATTTTAAATCTTCAAAATTCTGCCCCCTGCCTAAAAAGTCTGCTTTTTAGGCAGTGGCAATCTGAACGCGGTGTTATTAACTTCTGTTAAGTAGTTTCTGTTATGAAAATACTGTTTTTTGCAGCATTAACTCGCATTTTGGTCAGTTCAACGTCGAATCTTTGTTTCATGTCTGATCATGACTCCTTCTCCAACACTACAGCTTGCTCCTCCATTATTCACAGCCTTTGTCATGTTTGAAACTGGTGCACAATGCCTCAACATCAAAACTGTCCAGCAAGGTATTGAGTTTCAGATGAAATGGTTGGAGTTTGGATAAAACATCCATGGTGTCGCGGAGGTATGATTGGAGACAGGGTATGTGTCTGCGTAAGTGTGCATCAATGTAGATGATGGCTTTTTCAGTTAAACTACCTAACTCGGAGACGAACAGTCGTCCTTGGGGAATTTTTGTGCACCTTATGCAGGAGAAAGAATGTAGCAATTTTGGGATTTTCCACCACCAGAAATCATTTTTAACAATAATCCTTTCATCATAAGCTTTCTTGACCATCTGGACATATTCGCTCAAAAAAATGCAGGTAGCATTGGGAGTCCCTGCGTTGCCTATAATCCTTACTGAGATATAGGGCCTGATCCAGAGCTACGAAATTTTCGCACGACGGGCGAATGCGTACGTTCGACCGTGCGAATAAACATGCACGCCCCTAACAGTCCCATTGTAAAGTACCTGCTTACGGCGGCTATACCCTACACTGGGTACTACCGTCGGCCGTACAAATTTTCACACATAATACGCAAAGCGTACGGGCTTAGCACGCCCATACTGTACAATTTAAATGGCTATCCCCGCCTCTGTGTAGTAAAATGAGCGCCCAGGCGACCGTCATACTGAACGCACGCCCCTCGAGCGAATAATTCGCACACAATACGACCGCTATACGCTCATGTCGTCCAGCCGACCGGAAGCTGTCATACTGGGCATGCGCAGTGCGAATTTTCGTATGAAAATACGCAAAAAACGATCATACGCTCGCTCGAAATCGGCTAATTTCGTAGCTCTGGATCAGGCCCATAGTTCCAATGGCTAGAGAACCACATTGCCATTGTCTGCTTTCTTGATCTCAACATCTTTTAAACTTTGTAATTCTTTTAGATCCTGTTTTTCATCTCTTGTGAGATTAGGTGAAATTTTTATAGGATTCTCCACTAAATTATCAAGATCCTTGGATACAAGATTAACATAGGTCTGTACCTGTGGACAGATTTTTATATCCAGTAGAAAAGTAGATTGTTTTTTAAATTTTATTGTACAAGTATCTAGTTTTTGTCCAATCCACCAAGTCATTTAGGGCTTGTAATTCTTCTTCAGTAGTGAAAATAGTGGGGTCAGCATTGAATGTTTTCAAAAGAAAAAAAGAAATAGATCCTTGTCCCGCTCTATTATAGTAGCTGTCTGGGGAAAAAGATAGATCTCTTTCTAATAAAGAAATTTGTGTCGGTGATAGGATATGATTAGACAGTTTAATGACTGTCCAAGTATTATCAGACATACCCAGTGCATTCTTTGGCTTCCCTTTTCTTGGATCCCCCCCCCTTCTAATTCTCTTGTGTCTGGATTTGTGTTGTCTCCATCTCCTGAGTGAGACTCTAAAAAAATCACGCCTGGAGGCCAGAAATGAGCGGCTAGTCTAATGGTGAGTATATCCATCAGACGATTCTACCTCTGAAGATGAAATGGAGTGTGTTGTTCTATGTTTATAATTGGGTTTAGGTCTATCCATGGGCCATTTAAAAACTCTTTTTGTTTATGATCATTGTGATCTTGAATATATTTGTTGCGTTTTTTATCAATAACAAATTTTTCAAGTTTATCAATTTCATTTGTGTGTTTTTCATATGTCTGTTCCAGACCCTCAGAGGGTTTAAGTGTCATGGTGTGAGGATTTGGGGTCTCTGCACAGGGATCGCTAGGGCTAGGACAATCGTAATGGAACATAGAGCCTTTAATGTAATTCTTGCGCATTAGCAAAGTTCAGAAAAGTCACAAGTAGGCAGATGAACAAAAGAACATAGGGTTGCATAGGGAGAGAAATTAGTAGTAGAAAGAGAGAGGTAGTAATGCCATTTTATACATCGTTGGTACAACCTCACCTAGAATACTGTGTTCATGGCCATGGGCCTGATTCAGACTTAAACGGGTGCTTAAAATAAGATAGGAAAGACACTCCTGGGCTAAACCATGCTGATTGCAGGGGGAGTCAAGTAAATTGATATTACCTGTGGTATCGAGGGGAAAATATGCCTTTTTGAAGATGTGTAAAAAGATGGACATGCTTGGAGGGGTTGAGAGGTCTAAGGTGCTGGATTTAGGCTTCAGTCTCTCTGGAGATGTGGGTTTATATCCCACCACTGCCAAGTGATATTTTTACTATAAATATAATAAGTTGAACTTGATTTTTCTGACAAGGTGGCTGAGTGGTTAAGGCGATGGATGGGTAGTCCATTGTGTTCTTGGGTTTGAATCTCATACTTGAATGTTTTTGATGTCTGTATTTTTCATGTTATATTTTCTTAAATGAAAACAATATTCTTTACCAAAAGCTAAGTAATAATCCCAAAGCAAAACATAGTCCATCTGTCTGTATTTTTCATGTTACATATTCCTTAACTAAAACAATATTCTACCAAAAGCATTTTTGATTTGTGACCTCGTGGCACAACAGTAGTGCATGTGAAAGCTGTTATCATATCCCCCCTCTCCCTTCTCTGCTCCAAGATATACATGTTTAGTTCCTTTAGCCTTTCTTGGTATGTTTAGTGACACAGGCCATGGACCATTTTAGTTGCTTTTCTTTGCACAGTCTCTAATATGTTTTTGTCTCTTCCCAAAGAGATTTGAAACTCTTTTTTTATTTGGCATCAAATAGGACTGGTGCGTAAATGAGGATCGTATGGAAAGGCTTAGCCAATACTTAACTGTACGATTTAAATATCTCTCCTCTCTCACTTTATCATTGAACATTTAATCAGTATATATCAGTTTGTCATAGGGTACTGGGACTGGCTTCTGTGTTGCTACTGTTTAATAGTAGATTAGTAAAACAATTTTTGACAGTTGGTAGCGTGGCCGAGCGGTCTAAGGCGCTGGATTTAGGCTCCAGTCTCTCTGGAGGCGTGGGTTCAAATCCCACTGCTGCCATGTGGTTCCTTTTACTTCAAATATAATAAATTATACTTTTTCTTGTATTTTTCTGATTCTTTATTGTAAATTTTTCTCTTTGATTTATATTAAACTATTAAAACCTTTAAAACTTTTTAATTTGGCATCAGGGTCAAAATGGCCTTGATTTGACGATACCTATAATTAGGTCCCAAATTCACTGGGATTTCCCAACAATAACCCTCAGATTTACATGTTTTTATAGCAATTGAAATGAAAGTCATATCTTTATCTACTTTTCACATAAAATGTAAAACTGATTGGAAGTGGTGGAATTTGAACCCACAATTCAAAAGAAACTATAGCCCTAATCCATCACCTTAGACCGCTCAGACCATCATGTTGACATATTTGGTGCCTGGGGTGGTCTAGCATTGAAGGAGAATTGATGTGTGTCTCCAGAGCTCCATCTAAAGTACCTAGAGAATAGTTAAATTACTGTGTTCGAACTGTTATAGTGTGGAAGGTAAGACCTCCATATTGTTATTATCTTTGCAGACTGTGAGTAGGATAGAGGGAGACAACTGAATGCACTAACCCTGGGCTTCTAAATAAAGTCAAGACAGATACAGTAAATCATGTAGGCACAAACTGTAAGAGTAAAATAAAACACAGTTGACCTATACATTGATCGAACCCGATAGTGTGAGCTATTCCAGTATTGTGCAAAAAGTGAGACCTTGTGGTGCGATGGTAGCATGCCTGACTCCAGATCAGAAGGATGTGTGTTCAAAGCAGCTTCTATTTTTTTTTTTTTTTTTTACACTTTTACATATGCAATTGTACCCCAAAAGAACCAAATACTAAATTAATTGTTATATGTAATATGATTTTTTTTGATCCAACAATCCAATCTATATCCTAAGATCTAATCATTGTGTTTACTCTATCAACACTAATAGTGTCTAACAGCCTTACTTATATGAGCTTGTACCAACCAAAAGGCACTGCTGAAACTCAAACTCAAGATCTCCTAATTACTAGAGAGGTGCTTTAACCAACTAAGCCAAAAGGCTCCATGAGAGCATGTTCGCTGCTTCAATAAATTGAATACTTTAATAAAAGCATGTCAAAAAGGTTGCCCCTATAGATAAAGTTGATGTAGACTTTAATATAAAGTAGAGAGTAGGTGACACCATTTACTGATAGAGAAACTGTAGATCAGAAAATGGCTGCAACAAGCCACCATTTCAAACATTAGGTGTAATACTGTTGTGAGAACGCTTCAATATTCACCCCTACAGATATGAAATACCTATCAATATGAGACATCAACAGAAAAATACTTCAACATTGCAGTAAAAAAAAGGAAAATCACATATCATATCTTACCTTGTAAAAATATATTTATAATACACACATTATTGTATAAAAAAAATCTTACAAAAATGATGCAATAAAATAGAGTGACTGGTAACAAACATACTTTTAAAACAAAAGGAAACCATGAACAGGAACATCATATATATATATATAGAAAAAAGTAAACCAGAGCTAAATCCAGCGCTATACTTGTTTCTCCAGATGGCCAGAATATAGCAATACATTGATCCTGGGCTTTTAAGTAATGTAGGTGAGGTAAGTAAATAGAAAAAGAGTACTAGTGTAACGGGTGGTGCGCCGGCGCCCTGTGAAAAACAAAACCCAGGCCCGCCCCCACCCCAGAGGTTCCTACCCGATCCTGAAGAACCACCAGAGAAGACGCGCTGTTCCTCCCCCGGTCCCAGGCGTGACGATTCCTAATGCTGTAAAGAAAGCACAACCATTAGTACAACATCAACACCCAAAAATACCTGCGGGAAAGAACGGGTAAATTAGTACACGGGCGAGGTAAACGTCATCACCGGCCAGGGCCTCAGACACCTCTTTTCGATTGACGTTTGTCTCCAGAGTTCCATCTAAAGTACATAGAAAATAGTTAAATTACCCAATTTTTTTCCCCTTTATAGATTTCATAGCTACGTTCACCCTCACCTGCAGTCTAAATTGGTTGAAGGCATTGGATTTGAATTGTGTTACCACCAGGGGTGGATTCCACCGCCACTCCCCGGAACAGGGCCTCTCAACGTGGTGAGAGATCTTAAAACAAGGCCTAGGCCTGCTGATCTCCCGCTTCCCCTAGTGAGGTTCTCCGGACCTTTCTGTGAGGCCCCACTAATGGAGGTACTGCCTGCTTGTCACCATGCCTCCTCGGAGGCCAATAATGGAATTCAGCTCCTCTCAAGCTCCTCACACATCCTGCTGTGCTCGTAAAATGTTGGGAGAAGTTCTAAACTTTGCCACAGCTTAATATTAGCTCTAGAGCTCTACTTGCTTAATGTTATAATATTAGGCTGTGTTCCATCTGTTACAGTGTGGAAGGCAAGACCTTCATATTATTTTTATGTGTGCAGACTGTGAGTAGGATAGAGGGATACAACTGAATGCACTAAGCCTGGGCTTTTAAATACAGTCAAGACAGATACAGTAAATCATCTAGGCACAAAATGAAAGCGTAAAATAAAATTCAGTTGACCCGATAACATTGATCGAACCCAATACCATGTGAGCTCCAGATCAGAAGGTTGTGGGTTCAAATCACATTGGTGTCAATAGAAGTTTTTGACACTTTCACATTTGCAATTGTACCAAATAAAATAACAAATACTAAATTAATTATTGTGATTTTTTTGTCAAACAATCCAATCTATAGCCTAAGATCTGATCATTGTGTTTACTCTATCAACAATAATAGTGTTTTACAGCCTTACTGATATGAGCTTGTACTAAACAAAAGGCACTGCTGACATGCATACGCAGGGTCTCCTGTTTACTACAGACACATCAACACAGAGCCACATGAGAGCACATTTGCTGCTTCAGTAAAAAAAAAGGCAAATCACATATCATATCATATCTTAGCTTGTAAAAATATATTTATAATACACACATTATTGAATATAATAAGTCATACAAGCATTATCCAAGAAAATACAGTGACTGATAACAAACATACTTTTAAAACAAAAGGAAACCGTGAACAGGAACATCATATAGAAAAATGTAATCAGGCGCTAAACTTGTTTCTCCAGATGACCGGAATATAGCAATACATTGATCCTGGGCTTTTAAGTAATGTAGGTGAGATAAGTAAATAGAAAATGACAACTGGCACATACAGGGATCGAACCTGCGACCTTGGCATTATTAGCACCACAGTCTAACCAATTGAGCTAACCGACCACTACATGTTTGGTAATCTATGATAACATGAGCCGTCAGTGGCAGACATTACTAATCCATAGTGATTGTATCCAGCAATCAGATACTATATGATACTCCATAACAAACATTATAAACCAACCTTGGTCCTAAACCATCAGTGATAGAGATTATTAAGCTATATTTAGCCATTATATCCCATAAGAACCAATGTAAACCAATACCATGGTAGCTTAATTTACTTGTTCATGAGGCATCTTATGTAGACATTATTATTCCATAGGTAACCATTAAATAGTGCTACAGTGCACACAAATGCTGTATAGCAAATTCTATAAATTCACACCATGATTAAGAAACTATAATTTCCATGTTCTTAGAAATACCAGACCTAATAAATCTACAAATAATAAACAGGAAATTGTACAACTCATTTACATTGTAACATAGAAACACTATAACCTCATATCCTGTTTGAGAATTTACATTCCCCAGATACCAATTAGTTATTTCTGGTGATCCTACAATGCAGTCAAATGCAGTATAGCAAAGTTCTATAAAATACACCATGATAAAGAAACTATAACTTCCATGTGCCAAAAATTCCAGACAAAACAAATCTACAATTAATTATCAAAAAATATTACAGTTCACATACAAATTTTGTATTGAAACACCATGAGTGTATTAAATTGTAACATAGAAACACTATAACCTCATACCATGTTTGAGAATTTACATTCCTCAGATACCAATTAGTTATTTCTAATGATCCTACAATGCAGTATAGCAAGTTATATAAAATACACCATGATAAAGAAACTTTAACTTCCATGTGCCAAAAATTCCAGACAAAACAAATCTACAATTAATCATCAAGAAATACTACAGTTCACTGAAATAGTAACATACAGACTCTAACACCATGGATTAAAAACAATATTTCCCATATATCGCCAGCACTGGAAAGTTTCAACCATTAAAAGTTTTTATTAGTTGATAGTTAAAAAGTTAACAATGCTTTGTTATCATATATCTGACTACGCTGATCTATTGTTAAACATTTAGTGATCGCATAGCATAGCCAGATATCAGAATTACACACACCCTGTGTTGTCAGCTCAAGGCAGTGCGGGAGATAGGTGTAATCACACTCTCAGCCTCCTCCATTCGTTACGTCTGTTTCTCCATAAGGCGGAACTGGTAAGGATTCACCTCAATGACGATAACTCAACAGCACCACTTGCTGTTGATTACCCATTGTGATATTCTTATTTATTCTTATTTACCTTGTGGGGAGTTCAAACATGTCTCTCACAAATATAATTTTAATGAATGCACATGTATGTCCTTCTAGAGATATGGGTCTGATTCAGACTTAAGAAGGTGCTTAAAATAAGAGAGGAAAGTCACTCCTGGGCTAAACCATTTTGATTGCAGGGGAGTCATATTTCATCTGTTGCAAACAGTATTAGAGTTGAGAGGTGGAGTTTCTTAGTCCAAGTCTAAATAACAGTGTGATGGTAAAGCTGGTCAGTATCTGTGTGCAGTAACAAATTCAGATATATTCCTGCATACAAAAAATACAATTTACTTGACTCCCCCTGCAATCAGCATGGTTTAGCCAAGGAGTGTCTTTCCTATCTTATTTTAAGCACCTGTTTAAGTCTGAATCAGGCCCATGGCCATGAACACAGTATTCTAGGTGAGGTTGTACCAACGATGTATAAAGGGGCATTACTACCTCTCTCTTTCTACTACTAATTTCTCTCCCTATGCAACCAAGCATCTGACTTGCCTTTCTCATTGCTTTGTTACATTGCTTGGCTACCTTTAAGTCACATGATAATAAGTTCTAATAGTTTCTAATGAAGTGCCATTAATGATATAAGAAGCTTTTGGGTTTTTGTGCCCCAAGTGCATGATTTTGCACTTTTTGGAAATAAACTGCAGTTGCCACACTCTTGACCATTCCTCCAGTCTACCTAGATCATCCCTCATTTTCTGTACCCCTCCTGGTGTGTCTACCCTGTTACATAACTTTGTGCCATCTGCAAAAAGGCATATTTCCCCACTCGATACCACAGGCAATATCACCTATAAAGAAATTAAATAGCACTGGTTCAATTACAGAACCATGGGGTACTCCACTGGTTACATTATCATCCCCAGAATGGATTCCATTTACTACAACCCTTTGTTGTCTATCCTGTAACCAAGATCTTATCCATGAAACTATCTTTAAGTCCAATCCCAAAGTTTCCAGCTTATTTAACAGTCTGCGATGTGGCACAGTGTCAAAAGCCTTACTAAAATCTAGATAAGCTATGTCTACAGCTCCCCCTTTATCTAATACTTTACTGACCCAACCAACCGGCACAATATGGTCAACTGAGTGCTTGCACAGAGGAGGTGTGTAGAGTGGAGACACAGTCCAGATAGCAAGCCAGACACTTGTTCCTTTTGCGGGGAATTGACCCGCATGAAAGATGATTCTATTAGATAGTCTCCAGTAAACGTGGCAATATTCTTTAAATAAGTAAAAAAGTTTTCGTCCAGCTTAACTGTACGGAGTTAGAGCCTGCTTCAAACTCAATGGGATGCAGAGAAACAAAAAGCACAAGTCCTCTACGCGTATCTCTACATCAGTAGTTTTTTCAGGAGGTAAGTAGGAGTCCTCGATTCCAGTTTCCTATTTAAGCCTAATCTTAATTAATGCCAGTGTATAGTTAACTATTGCTGGTTTGTTAGTGAATTAATAGCAATGGTTTGACACAGTAAAAATCAAATACAAGGTGAGAGATAATATTATAAAAAAAGCTACCAGTGAACGGTATGTTCGGTAATGTATTGTATTTAATATTTAAACAGTTAGAAATATACTGCAAATAGAGACAAGAGAGGAAAGAACAAAAAAGAAAGAGAGAAGGGATATAGTACAAATACCCATATAAAAATATTATATTATGGATGGATTTACTCTTATCAAGTACATACAATCAAAGTTATTAGTCATTGGCTTTATCTACTAAAATAAAAAAAATAAAAAATTTAATAGTATGGATTTCTTACTTCTTCATTGATTATTATAAATGGTATGATCCGAAAGCTACTAAATGTAAAAACAACAACAATACTCCTTAGAAACAGTGATTTAACTGCTGGCAGAATAGTGCCAATATTGCTGGAATATATTTTTGGATGCATGGGTATACAGTTATAAATGTATAGACACCAGAACAGAAATATGAAAGAATGATTATCAATTCCTTATGTGACTGATAATATGAATTTTATTTTAATGATTTTTTTTTTATTAAAATGAATGAATAGATTAACATATTTAGCACATGATAAAAATAAAAATAAAATTAACCTGGCAAAAATCAGTATTTAAAGTAAAATAAACAGTTAATAGGAATTGAAGTAAGGATATTAATATATGCATATATTATTATCAAAATTATATTAATGATAATAAATAAAAATAGATAAAAACTAAAAAATGCAAATAAAAATAAAATAAAAAATGAGGATATCTAGGATATAGTTCTTCCAGGAACAGAGTCTTTAAATATCAACCTTCTGACAAAGTAAGTAATGTATTATATAAACAGTCTTAACATGAAACGTCAAAGTAAAAGACACACAATGATAATCATTGATAAGGAATCACTTTTCTAAAAACTCCGGCCGCAAATGCAATGCGGCCGGAGTTCTGCATACGGCCCGTTATCTCTAATCGGTCTTCCTTCTGCTCTACGGCATAGGGTTCTAAAGTCTCTTAAAATGGCCTGATAGAATGTTTCTATGTGATCCTTCTTGCACTGAAGAGGGTAAAAGTCAGATCTTTTTCTGGGTGTATTGATTATATTATGAGGTGAAGAATCTTCTTAAGTTCCTCCCTCATCCTTCAGTGCAATGAGGTCACATATGGCTTGTATCTCCTGGGGGTCACTCAGGAGCAAATTGTTATGACAATGTTCATTTTGACTCTTTTGATTCAAGGTGAAGTACTTTTTCCTGCATACTCCTCTTACAAATTTATTAAGGTCCACAAATAGGGAAAACAGGTTGGGTTTGACTGCAGGGGCAAATTTTAGGCCCTTCATTAGTAGTGCCTCTTCATAGATACTAAAGACTTTTGATGAGAGGTTAACTATATTGTTTTTGCCTTTCATGGGCTTCTGTTGTTCCTTGATTTTTTCCTTCCTGTTCCTCCTCTGTAGCCTCTTCCTCTAAGCCTCGCCTCCTTTTGGAGGAGTCCAACTGAAGGAGGTAATACCTGTTGGACAGAAGGAGCAGAGGGGGGGACGGGAGGGAGTTGGAAAGGCCTAAAAAAGAGAGTGAGAGTGTGTGACTTTTCATTATTGATTGAAAGTGCGCCTGCATATGAAAGTTTCCCTACTTCATCATAATCAGTTAATGCGGGGTTTGCCAATAACTCTGCCTCTTCAGTTAAAATATTAATTTTGTTTGTTGGTGTGACTTTAATTATTGGGTTATTAGGCAGGATATTTTCATTATGAGGTCTCTCACTCTGACTCTGTTTATCTTTAGATTGAGTTTTTTGGTGTAATTATAATTATTACATTTGCTATAGTTATCCTTTTTCCTTGAGAATTTCTGATTATACGTTCTCACTTGTTGATTTTTATAATCTTTTTAGCTTCTCTTTCTTAATGGCAATAAGGAATTTTTCAAAATTCTCAATTCTATTAGTGAATACAGCTCATTCTCTTTGAAAATCGGATGCTTACGAAATGGTTTCAAATCATCCTGAATTTTAGTTATCTCTTTTTTTGTAAGTTCAACTTTACGTTTCCTTTACGTTTCCTTTCATCAACCAACATTTGTATTAATTTGAAAGAGCATTTATCAAGCTCCTCCTCCCTCTTTTTTCTAAACTCGAGATCCTGATGAAAGGAAGAGGTTTTTATGAGCTTCAAACCTCTGGAGATGATCTTGTTGTTTAGATAGTTTTGTAGAGTGGCATGGTATGGTATTTTTTTTTGTTATATATATATATTCTCAGCAACTATAGTGCTGTTTATTTTTTTTACAAATATGGTGCTGGCCAGGTTGCGAGAAGTTTAAAACTTTGTATCAACTTATTGGCAACTATACCTCTAGAGACAGTTATTTATATTTATCGTGGAGTTTAGCTGATTATCTATTATATTGCAAATAAGGTTAGACAATTTTACTAGGCTGTCTGATCAACAGCTTAGAATACTAACTCTGGTGTGCAGGGGCATTTTATATTTATATTTATCTGTTTTATGATTGATATATTATTTGCTCTTCATTTTAATTTTTATTCTAAATAAAATTTAGATTCCTGAAGCGCTTCGGCTATTTTCTGGTTTCCCAAAAATTGAATTAAGATTTGTTTGACACGATCTTCCCCCATTGAATCCATGCTGCTTGGGATCCTGTAATTTACTAGATTTAAGATACTTTACAATTTGTTCCTTTGAAAGTGTTTCCATCAATTTCCCTACTATTGATTTGAGACTCACTGGTCAGTAGTTTGATGCTTCTTCTCTACTTCCACTTTTAGAGGGATGACATTTGCCAGTCCCCTGGAATCACCCCAGTTATTAGTGACTGATTGAATAATTCAGTTAATGGTTTTGCCAGCACCCCTCTAAGTATCTTTTAGTATCCTCAGATGTATTCCATCTGGTACCATTGATTTGTCCACTTTCAGCTTTGAAAGTTCTTTTAATACCTGCTCCTCAGTGAAAATAGTAGTAATTTCCTGCATTGTTTTAATAGCCTTCCCATTTAAAAGTGGATCCTTTCCCTCTCTTTCTTTTGTGAATATGGAACAGAAATAATTGTTAAGATGATCTGCCATAGCCCTTTCACCCTCAACAAGAATCCCACTCTCCGTTTTGAGCTTTACGATACCCTCCTTATTTTTTCGCCTTTCATTTACATACCAAAAAAGCTTTTGCCCCCTTTCTGTTTCAAGTGGCCCACTTTTTCCTCAGTTTGTGCCTTTGCTGTTCTAATAACCTTTTAAACCTCCTTCTGTTTTGCAAAATGCTTCTCCCTGTCATCATTATTTTGAGTTTGCTTATAATTCCGAAAGGCCATCTTTTTTGCTTTCATTATAGTTGCTACCTCTTTTGTAAACCCCATTGGCTTTCTTTTTCTGTGGTTTTTCCTAACCTTCCTTATATAAAGGTCTGTTTGCTGTTAATATTGCATTTTTTAAATTTCCCCATTGCTCCTGTACTCCTGTCATGTGCCTCCACTCCGCCAAGGAATCACTTACACATTTCCCCATTTCTACAAAATCCACCTTTCTAAAGTCTAGCACCCTGGTCTTTGTGTGGCACGTGTCTCTTTCAGTCATTATACTAAACCATACTGCTTGATGATCACTGGATCCTAGGTTCTCACCCACACTTACTTTTCAGAGACTGTCACCATTTGTAAGTACCAAATCTAAGATGACCTCTTTGTGAGTGGGCTCTCTCATCAGTTGCTTAAGGGACACTCCCTGTAATGAATTTGAAATGACCCCACTTCTTGCTGAAGACTCACCCCAGTTTACATCAGGTAGATTAAAATCTCCCATGATTATTAACTCTCCTTTTAATGCCATTTTAGCAATGTCTTGCACAGGGCCAGTGCTAAGGTGTTCGGCGCCTCCCTGCAAACTTTAAATTTGTCATTAACAATTTATCATTATAGTTACCAGAGTATA